>JAVKPL010013015.1:0-66335 GCA_032173675.1 Gastrolobium villosum | reverse complement strand
TTACTCTATGCTATCTTACTAGGGCTAATCTCTCCTGTTAATTATACTTGCAAAGTGATAAAGGTTAATTAAATAAGATTGGTTCAAGTGGTATATGTTTGATATATCTTAGATTCAAGTTATTGTAAATGCAAAATAAAAAGTTCTTTTGGAAAGTTAGCTTCCACCATAATGTGGATGTTCCCGACTCACATGATTGATTCCCATGAAGAATACATGTGGTTTATAAAAAAAGACTTTAATGTTTCTATAACAAATGTATATAAGTTATCTACATTCGCTCTCAAAATGACGTTATTTTGGATTAAAAAATTATAATAAAAAAGACTATTATAGTCCTAAAACAAATTATAATCACAAAAATACCTCATTTCCGCTTAAAAATGACGTCATTTTGGGTTCGGTTATTTATCTATATAAAGGGCCCATTAAATGATAGGCCCGACAAAGGGGCAATCCAAGATATAAATGACTCAGATAGATAACCATCAAGGATATTTATCTGACAACACAGCGACAGCACAGCGAGTAGGCCAGGGCCCCTATCAGAGGCACCAATGGCCCATCCACGCTACACACAGGTAACCTCTATAAATACGAGGTAAACCCTAAAGGTACGTTACGCTCTCTCTCTATCTTACTGTTACGCTGTCACTGTGCACACACATACCCCATTGGCTAACGCCGTTATAGTATTCAGTGCACAGTGATCTGCTTGACTCAAGGGTATCTCCTTCGAAGAAACCTTGGAGAGGGCACTAGATCCACGATTAACATACCAGTCTGTTGGGCTGGACATCTCTGTCCTAAGGACAGAACATTGGCATCGTCTGTGGGAAACTTCTTCTTGGAGTTTGAAGTTACCACCAACCTGACAAGGGATGGCAATCCAGACAAGGAGCAGTAGCCAGCAGTTACCCCAGAATCAGAACCAACCGCTGGATCCAGTTCTGGAATAGGTAAATCAGCCTCAGAACCAGTTAGCAAACGATGTGGACCACAACCATGTCCAGGTGGAGGACGACATCTCGGACACCACGTCCGCCGCAGCGCGACAAGATAGGGGGCAGACACAATTATAGCTCCTATAAGGAACAACCCTCCCCAGCATCCTGGGGATCTTGCTGCACACATTGCCCAATCAGCCGATCCAGACAATCGATTGGCTTAGAATGCATTTGCGGCGATCATGGAGCGAATTGCAGGGCCGGAAACTTGTAATAACCTGCAACGGCAGCAAGATTTCCGAATGATACAAGAAGAAAATAATAGGGGAATGCAAGACCTGGAACAGCGCTTAACGCAGCTGATTGGACCAGGGATAGCAGAAACTGATGGCCAGCATGCCAATGGCCGGGAAAGAACTCACAACCTGACTCAGCAAAACCGGATTCCTGGGATGGAAAATCAAGAAAGGCCCAACCCGACAAACGCAGCGAACCCAGACCAGGGAAACCCGGCGGCAGCTGGGGGTCAAAATACTCTAAACCATCTGGCACAAGTTAGTGCCCAGGGAGACCAGGATGGGACCCATCCCAACATGAATACTCAGATCATCCAAGGACGCTTGGAATCCGGTGGCTACAGAAGTAAGTACAGCAGGGGACAGTATAACAACAGCCATTTTACTGGTGAAATACTGAATGCTCCTTTCCCGGAGGATTTTGACTCGGCACGCTTGCCAAAGGATGATGGAAGCTAAGATCCACAAGTCCACATAGATGCTTTTGACTCAGACATGTATATCCGAGGAATTGATGAACCCCTCATATCCCGGAATTTTCCATAACTCTAACGGGTGTAGCGCAGGCATGGTCTTCAACTGTGCCTGCTAATTCTATCGGATCATTTGAGGAATTCAGACATAAGTTCCTCTTAAACTTCGCGACCAGCAAAAAGCATCTGAAATTTGAGTTCGCACTGTGAAAGATACGACAGCAACACAGAGAAACCCTCCAGAAGTACCTTAATCGATTCAAGGACGCTGCATTGCAGGTTCTCGGGTTACCAGAGAATGTCCACGTACACCTCATTGTGGCAGGCTTGGATGGTGCATCCAGGCTGGCCAAATCGATCTATTAGGACCCAGTGAGGACGTTGGAGGAATTCAGAACTCGTTCGAAGAAATACCTCGAATTGGAGCAAATGGAGATTACAAATGCTCAATCTGAAGAGGGCAAAAGAGTTAGCCCGAGAAGAAGGAGCCCGGCTTTGAAAGGAAAAGAGCAAGTTGACAATAAGAAGAAAGATTATAGGGCCAGAATCCCGAATGCAAGAGATCGAGATCGAGTTGGAAGATATGGCAAATATACACCGTTGAATGCGTCGCGCTCTCAAATCTACGATGGACCGAGTCACACAACTGATCAATGCTGGGATCTCTGAGATGCTATGGAGAAATTTGTGCAAGACAGACGATTACGCCAATAAGTGATCAAAACCCAGGGCTCCAGAAAAAAGGAAGTCAGGAAACAGAAAAAGAAGTAAAATTCCAATTATGGAGAAGAAAAACAAAGATGATTCCAAATTTGACGTGTTCCCAAAAGCGAATTTCGACAGCAACGTCATCAGTGGAGCCCTTGGAGGAGGGGGCGATACTGTAAGTGCAAGAAGGAAGTACTTGAAAGAGGTCATTTCAATTCAAGATCATCCTAAATTCAAGGAGGATCCAAGTAAAGCAGATCTTCCTTTGTTGTATTTTACCAAGGAGGACATGCATGGTGTGCTACCAGGATATGTTGACGGACTAGTCATTGCTGGGACCCTAGTAAACTGCCGGGTTAAAAAGATCTTCGTTGATGCAGGGAGTAGTGCCGACATCATATTGTGGGATGCTTTCAAAAAGATGAACATGGATGAAGAGGATCTCAAACCTTGCAAAACCACCTTGATAGCTTTTAATGGAGAGCATACACCTCCTAGAGGCTATATAGATCTCCGTCTGACCTTGGGAACCAAAGAAGCGTTCAAGTCAGAACGGGTAAGATTTATAGTGGCAGATTTCCCGTCAGAATATAATATAATTCTTGGGAGACCAACTATACACCAGTAGGACATGCTGGTTTCAACAAAACATCAAAAAATAAAGATGCTAAGCAGTAAGGGTGAAATAATCACTATTTGTGGGGATCAAAAGGAGTCCAGGGGATGTTATTTCGACAATGTCAAAGACAATGAAGATGGACATACAGGCCCACCTCGAATTCATGCAGGAGATAAACAAGGTAAGAACATAATCCCGCACCACACCAGGAAGCCTGTTAATGTGGTTGGACTCGACATGAGAGAGGAAATAATGGCGAGACCCGAACCTGATGGAGAGCTAGAAGATCTCACATTGGGAAACGAGCCTGGTCAATTTATCCGATTTGGTAAGTCCATAGATCCACGAATTAAACAAGAATTAGCCGACTTCCTCAAAAGTAACACAGATGTGTTTGCCTGAAAGTCGACTGAGATTCTGGGAATTGACCCCACCTTCTACTGCCACAAGCTGGCGATCTATCCGGGATCTGTGCCGGTTTCCCAAAAGAAAAGAAAGTTGGGATCAGAAAGGAAACAAGTCCTAGAATAGCACGTTAAGGAGCTTTTAGATGTCGGGTTCATTCGGGAGATACAATATACAACATGGCTTGCGAACGTGGTAATGGTGAAGAAACCAAATGGGAAATGGAGAGTCTATACTGACTACACAGACTTGAATAAAGTTTGCCCAAAGGATTCATATCCCATGCCTAATATAGATCAGCTGGTAGATAAATCAGTTGGATTTCGTCTGTTGTCCTTTATGGACGCCTACTCAGGTTACAACCAGATTCTAATGTACCCGGGGGATCAAGAAAAAACAGCCTTTATTGCTACAACGTAATGCCATTTGGTCTTAAAAAATCAGGGGCAACCTATCAAAGGATGATGAATACGGTGTTTGAATATCAGCTGGGCAAGAATGTAGAAGTATACATTGATGATATGATTATAAAGTCATTAGATATGACGAATCATATCCAAGATCTCGAACAAACATTTCAAAAACTCAGAAAGTACTGTATCCGTCTGAATCCAGTAAAATGCACATTTGGGGTCCCAACTGGGAAGTTTTTGGACTTTATGCTAACTCAGAGAGGAATTGAAGGAAATCCTGACAAATGCAAGGCAGTACTTGATATGAAAGTACCTTAGAATAAATAGGAAGTTCAACAGCTAACCGATCGATTAGCTGCGTTAACCCGGTTCCTGTCGAAGTCTGCTGAGAATGCCCTCCCACTCTTTAAGCTATTAAAGAAAGAAACAATAGAAGACTGGCACCCGGAGTGCCAAGCAACATTTGACAAAGTTAAGAAATGCCTAGCAACTCCACCAGTGCTTTCAAAGCCAGACCCAGGAGATATTCTAATCATGTATCTCGCTGTGGGGGAGGAGGCAATAAATGTTGTCCTGATCAAAGAAACTAACAAAGGCCAAGAGCCAATTTATTTTGTTAGCAGGGCCTTACAGGGAGCAGAGGTCAGATATCAAAAGTTAGAAAAGGTGGCATTCGCCTTGCTGCTCACGGCTAGGAGGTTACAGCCATATTTTCAGGGGCATCAAATAATTGTCAGAACCAATCAACCTATACGGTAGGTGTTGCATAAGCCAGACCTGGCAGGAAGAATGACTAACTGGGCAATTGAGCTCAGTGAATACGATATAGCATACGAAAGTCGGAAGGCCATCAAGTCATAAGCTTTGTCGACTTCATAATGGATCTGACACCCCTGAGCCCAGAACATGAGGAGTCTGGGGCTGCATGGAAGGTCTACGTAGATGGATCCTCCAACAAGAAAGGAAGTGGAGCTGGAATCATATTAGAAAGCCCAGAAGGAGTAACAATTGAATACTTCTTGAACTTGGGATTCCCAACTTCAAATAATCAAGTTGAGTATGAAGCTTTGATAACCGGGTTGATACAGGCTAAAGAACATGGAGCTAGGAAGGTTCAAATCTTCAGTAACTCACAGCTGGTAACTTCGCAGATAGAAGGAAAATACCAAGCCAAAGGTCCATTGCTAATGAAATACCTTAGTAAAGTTCAGGAAATGATGGCTGACTTTGATGAGGTCCATTTTGCTCACATCCCTCGAGGAGAGAATAGCCGAGCTGACATTTTGTCAAAGTTAGCGAGCAAAAAAAGTCTGGGTAACCACAGAATTATGGTTAAACAAAGCGTGACAATACCAAGTTGCGTGATTATGATAACCTCGGCACATGACTGGAGAAAACCAATAGTCGATTACCTGGAGAAAGGAATATTACCAGAGGATCATATGGAATCTTGGAAGCTGGTCCGAGATGCGGCACAATAGGAAATTGTGAACGACCAGCTATTCAGAATGGGTTTGCACAACCCCATGCTAAAATGCTTGAACTCGGAAGGAGCAGAATATGTCCTTGTCGAGATCCATGAAGGAATCAACGGCCATCATATGGGAGGCAAAGCCCTGGCTAGAAAGGCCGTTAGAGCTGATTATAACTGGCCAACAATGGGGGCAGACTCTAAGGAACACGTCAAGAAATGCGACAACTGCCAGAAGCATGCCAAGTTAATTCTTTCACCACCTGAAGAGATGAAATGCATCTCGGCTCCATGGCCCTTCTTCAAATGGGGAAAAGATTTATTGGGACCCTTCAAAGCCGCTGAGGGGCAACTTAAGTGGTTGATTGTGGTTGTAGATTATTTCACAAAATGGATAGAAGCAGAACCAGTCACCACAATCACACCGGCTAGAGTGCAAAGGTTCTTTGAGCGGAAATTCATTTCCAGATTCGGAGTCCCAGCCGAAGTGGTAACTGACAATAGAACGCAATTTGCTGATAAGAAATTCCAGCAACTAATGAAAGACCTGTAAGTCACACTTCGCTTCGAATCCGTGGAACACCCACAGTCGAATGGGTAAGCCGAAGCAGCCAATAAAGTGATTGTGAACGGTCTCAAAAAACATATGTTTGATGCTGAAGAAAGCTGGGTTCAACAACTATATTTTGTCTTATGAGGCTATAGAACAAGTACCCAAACTGCAACAGGGGAAATCCCGTATCGACTGACATATGTATGTGAAGCCATGATTTCGGTGGAAGTTGGAGAACCCTCTTGGATAAGGTTGAACAATCTTGAACAAGGCGAACAACAAAACAGTAAGCTACTTACTGAGGAGTTAGATCTAGTAGACGAAGTCAGGCTTACAGCTCACTGCCGGGATATAATGGCAAAACACCAAGCGACTGTCAAATATAATAAAAAAGTGAGACCAAGAATCTTTGAGAAAAATGACTTAGTGCTCAGGAAAGCAGATATTGGCAATAAAAATGCCAGAGATGGAAAGCTAGCTGCAAGCTGGGAAGGCCAGTATCGGGTTAAAGAGAAGCTCGGGAAAGGAGCCTACGTCCTAGAAACAATAGAGGGCAAAGAAATCAAGAGAACCTGGAATGCGGATAAGCTGAAGATATACTACAGCTAGATCTGGGATGCACTTTGACACATTTGCAGTGATTATATTCAATCATATTTTCCTTTATTAGGGATTTGACTAAAGCCGAATATGCCGGCAAATTAATGTAGTTCGCAATTTGATATCAATAAATGAGGGATTTTTCTTTTTAAAGATCTATCCTTATCTATTTTTGATGCATCAACACAAAATCTGAGGTACAAATACAATGTGTCATAAGGACTCTGATCAAGTCAAAATGTTCTCTATTTTGGTCAAGATACCGAAAGGGACAAATGGCAGTATTGTTTTTACCTGTGATGGCAGCTAGGCTGATCGCCTGACTGTTGGCCTGCCATATCAGGAACTACAAAACAAAGCGACATCTGGGTCATGAAATGCATGTATTAGCATTATAAATGAAGATAAATACATATTTTATTCTGCATCAAGCTCCTCCTGAGACTTATATATAGGTGATACAACACTGGCATGTTTGTGTGACTGCAGATATGTGCCAATAGCGATGGCACTATTGATGTCGGAAGTGCTTAACTCAGACTCATTGAAGCGGTAGCTCGAAGGTGGAAATTGAAAATGGTCAGATGACCAGCATAAGGGAAACCTTCCCTCTATATCCTCGGTACCTTGGTTCTGGAGAAACCATACCTCTTTACCGGGGCGCACAGTGTAACGCCCGGCCACTTCAAGAATCAACGACTATTCCCACATACTAACACGAGACTTTTCAGTGAGCTTTTTCCTCTCTCGCACACTTCCTGGGAAAACTTCCCAGGAGGTCACCCATCCCAGAATTGCACCAAGTCAAGCACGCTTAACTCTGGAGTTCTTTCGATCCGGGCTACCGAAAAGAAGATGCATCTTGTTAGTATAGGTAGTACCAATTAATTCTTATAAGCTATTCCAAACTGTGCAGTCTCACATCTGTACAGTCTTTGGAATCCCTCTCTTTCGGGTGTCGATTCGATTCATCCATGCATGTAACCCCACGCTGGAAGCCTGTTAGGAGCCGCTCCTTGTCCATGCCCTTTCGCATCGGCGATCACTCCCCGCCCTCGTCAGCGCTTGGGATGTTACATGCCCACCAACTTCCGCCTGGTTCGTCCTCGAACCACACCGTACTGGAAGGGAGGCCTGCTCTGATACCACTTGTAACGCCCGGCCGCTTCAAGAATCAACGACTATTACCACATACTAACACGAGACATTTCAGTGTGCTTTTTCCTCACTCGCACACTTCCTGGGAAAACTTCTCAGGAGGTCACCCATCCCAGGATTGCACCAAGTCAAGCATGTTTAACTGTGGAGTTCTTCCGATTCGGGCTACCGAAAAGAAGATGCACCTTGTTAGTATAGGTAGTACCAATTAATTCTTATAAGCTATTCCAAACTGTGCAGTCTCACATCTGTACAGTCTTTGGAATCCCTCTCTTTCGGGTGTCGATTCGATTCATCCATGCATGTAACCCCAATGCTGGAAGCCTGTCAGGAGCCGCTCCTTGTCCATGCCCTTTCGCATCGGCGATCACTCCCCGCCCTCGTCAGCGCTTGGGATGTTACACACAGAAACTTTAAAGAACTGGTCTTTAAAATGTTTAAACGACTCAGTATAAGCCCGAAAAAGTCTACGCCCTGGAACACCCCAGACAGTAATCCAACTCTTTCTCTCTGGCAGTTCAGGACCAGTTCGGCAAGAAACAACTTGAAAAAAAAAGACGCAAACAGAAGGTTGCAGCGCAAGGTATGCACACAAACACTCAAATGCCTTAAAAAAAACCCAAGCATTGGGGTGAAGTTGGGTGGGTGATATATGGAGATGATTAAGGATGTCAATTTGAAACTCGGTCAAAGGAAACCTAATTCCAAGTTGAGTCACACCCTGCTCGACGAGCTTGGCACTCAAGTAGAAACAAGAATAACATGGTACATTCTTTGCCATTGGGGAAGAATAAGATAAAGCTCAGTCATTGGAAACCGAACTCAGAGGAATCATGGGCTGGCGAGAAAGCCCAGCCCCGGGGTGAGGAACAGGATGCGATTCACGTCCGTTTCTGGTGAAACGACCCTAGCTCGGTTAGACAAAGCTCTACCTGGGGGATGTCCTAACTCCCCGTTGGAAATCCCGGCCCTTCTCCGAGATCTACCAACACGACAACCTCGAAGCATAACTTCCCGTTCCTCTTCCTCGGTCCTTGGAATCCCTCAAAGACAGAAATGGGCACCAGGTGGAATCTTTTTCAAAAGCTCAGGATTCACTTCCTTCTCCCCCTTGCAACGCAATGCTGAAGAAGGAGGGTTCTCCCCCCTCATTCAGTTAAATAATTGACAAAGGCCAAGAATGCAAAGTGTATAAAGGGGGGACTAAGAAGACAAGTGCTAAAGTACCAGAAAGATAGAAAAGAACGCACAAGTTCTAGAAAGCACAACCTATGGGGATGCTACAATGCAATCAACACATGCAGTAGAAACAACTAAAAAGGAAGAAGCATGCTAGCGAACACATGTTAAAATGTGAAACCACAAAACAGAAGCAACCAAAGGATAAAGATATGTCAAATACCTGTTAACAGAATGCTGAGAGACTGAAATTGAAGTGCTAGGAGTAAGCCATGAGAGGTTGGTGCACAATGCTCAGAAGTCAAACGAAAGCATGTAAGAAGAAACGAAGGCTTATATAGCAACGAATAATGACCATTATGCTCGTGAATAGCAAAGGTCAAGGCTATTTAGGTCTTTCCGCTCCTCAAATCATAACTGCCACGATCATGGGAGGACATTGCAATTATCATGCGCGAAACCCATAGCGTGGAGAAAGCCAAGGGGCAGGGGCATTACTGCCAATTCACTATAAAAGTAATGATAAGACAACTGCAATGATGCTGCAAAAAATGCGCACGAAACGCAAGAACGGCATGGAACGACTGCGGCACGCTCAAGCAAGCGGGTCGTACCACGTGGCAGAATGCAATAAGTACAAACCATAAACCAACATATAAGACAAGATATATATATATATATATATATATATATATATATATATATATATATATATATAAAGCCATTAACCGGGTTAAACATCTGATGCTTGGGGGTAACTCGACATTCGAACCACGACTGCAAAAGCATATCTATTACCCGGCTATTACAAATACTACCTCGTCGGGTTCATGCAAAACCCGTCATCCAAGTAACTAAAGGCATAAATCATACTCTGGGTAGAGGCAGTGGCGGACCCAGAAAATTATAAGAGAGGGGGCGAAAACCCAAAAAATTACAAGAGAGGTGGCGAAAATCTTAACAAATCCAACTTATATTTCAGATAAGATATAGTTTAACAAATATATTGAATTGACGAATTTAACATAGGTTGTTTTATTGCCATGTGTCCATGTCAACGGTGGAAAGTAGGAAAATCACAATCTAAAAACAGAAAACATATACAAACAGTTACATAAATCATATACTCTGGGTATAGGTCCGCCCTTGGGTAGAGGTATGAGGCTTGAGGGCAATTCGCTAGTTGGATTCCAACAACTTAAGCACATTCCTAACTCGGAGTAGAAACATGGTTGATACTCAACCTGCCAATATATAAAACGAGGAAAAAATCGTCCTTGGCATAAGCTATGAACTCAGAATAAGCATGAACACTGACATCGACGAACAACTCATAGGTTGGATCCCAAAAACTCCAGATTATCCCCAATCCAGAAAGAGGGGCACGAGAAAACATCTCGTGGGTTGATGCTCAACTCGTCGACATAAGGGGCAAGGGATACTACACATACGAAAAACTCGAAAAACCGAGAAACGCTGCCAAAGTTTGAAAGTTGACAAGAATGCAAACACGTTCAGGAATACGGACCTGAAAGAACAAGCACATAAGTTCATCCCGGCAACCTGGATACCCAGGTAGCTTGGCTGAGGGGCAACTGTTATGGATCCATATAAAGGACCCATTAAATGATAGGCCTAACAAGGGACAATCCAGGATATAAATGAGCATTGACTCAGATAGATAACCATTAAGGATATTTATCTGACAACACAGCAACAACACAACGAGTAGGCCAGGGCCCCTATCAGAGGCACCAAAGGCCCATCCACGCTACCCACATGTAACCTCTATAAATACGAGATAAACTCTAAAGGTATGTTACGCTCTCTCATACTGTTACGCTGTCACTGTGCATACACACACCCCATTGGCTAACGCCGTTATAGTATTCAGTGCACAGTGATCTACTTGACTCAAGGGTATCTCCTTCATAGATACCTTGGAGAGAGCACTAGATCCAAGATTAACATACCAGTCTGTTGGGCTGGACATCTCTGTCCTAAGGACAGAACAGGTTCAATTAGATAAGTTATTTATATTTACGGTAGAAAAATGAACTCATAAAAAAATATTAAAGGTTAATTATGTGGACAAACATTATCATGGATTGTATAAAAAAATAATAATAAATAAATAAACATTATCATGGATTGTTTATGTACCCTGTGGTACCCGAGTTCAATGAGTATCGAGGGTTTATTGTTTGTCTCACTTCATTGTTGTGCATGTGCCTGTGCAAATTCTTTATGAAATAGTAGTCACGCCTGTCTTAAAACTTTTTATGAGTCAAACTTGTTATGCTTTCAATTATAAGATGAAACATCTACTCATAGAACAAAACTTTGGTACTTGAGATATATTTAATTGAGTAAATTTTTTTTTACATTTGAAAAAATGTAACCATTTAAAAAAAATAAAAAAAATCTCGCTACATTGAAAACTTTTCTCCTTTTAAAAAATATATACCGAGTTGAGTATATGTGATGCATCACTACTTATCATGCTTTAAAAGAAAAACTATAGACCATATCATTTTCTACAAGTACAAAAGTTACTTATGAAAAAGACTTGACTGGTCAACAAAAGCCTCATCTTGAGGGTGAAGTTTTTTAATACCCTCAACGTGCTAGAGAAGGCTGTGGGTGGAAATGTGGCATGGATGCCTCTTAGAGCTTGCTCTTCCCATGAGTGTAAGCATAATTATGGTTTCATTCATGCTATCTTGGGCCCAAAACTTGTCTGTGTAAGCTCTAATGTGGACCTAATTAAGCATGGGATCATATAATTAGTTCATTACAAAACACAAAGTATGTTTTATTAATGGTTTTCCCTCTTGTCAATCAGCGCAAAAGACAAAGGGTTTTTCTTTTCTTTCACTATTATATTAATAAGCAAAGATATAACCATGTAGTTAAAATCTCGATTTATTATTATATTTTTATATTTGTAGGATTTTTTTTATCAAAATATTTTTACAAAAAAAAATTATTACAATTTTATGTTTTATGATTTTTTATTCCCTTTTATTTGTATGTTATATTTCAAGTGTTTTTTGCATTTTTACAAAAAAAAAATTCATTACAATTTTATGTTTTATGATTTTTTATTCCCTTTTATTTGTATGTTAAATTTCGTTTTTAACTACTTTGACATTAAGTGTGTGCATCAATTGATACATGATTATTCTAATTTAATGGTTCCAAATTCAAAACATGAATACCCAATTTTAATAAAAATTAGATAGGGAGAATTTTGTTAACTTTATAGTTCTACTTCTACCCGAGTCAATAGGATTAATCAAATAATCAATGAATTGATAAAAAAATCTAAATGGCATAAAAAAATATTATTACTATTAATTTAAATGGCAAGGAATTTACTCCTTCTAATAAAAAGTAAATACACTTTTCGGTCCTCAGCAAATTTTACGATGCCCGCTTTAGTCCCTAGCAAATAAAAAGATTATTCGTGGTCCATAAGAAATTCAAAGTGTAAGCATTTTAATCTTTTTGAGGGACTAATGTAGGTCTTTTTTGAATTTGTGAGGGATCACGATTTCAACTAAATAGATCCATTTTAAATTTTTTAGGGACTAAGATAAGCCTTTTTATTTGCTAGGGACTAAAACGGTTATCGTGAAATTTGCTAGGACCAAAAATTGTGGGAAAAAATAATATTGAGAAAGTTGTCTTCAATATGAGGCTGAGCAACCGAATTGAATAAAAAAAAGACAAATTAAATATTACTATGAAATTCATTTTTTGTACTTGGTTATTATCAATCTAGAAATATCTCAGCCATTCTTTCTTGAATGGTATTTTCATTCCGGTGCACCCTCAGCTAGTATGTATAACAGCCCCAACTCATTGAAAAGAGGAAAAAAGAATGTAAAATCACAAATACTTCATTGAAAAGACGAGAGAATCCAAAACAACACATTTTAAATATAATCTCCACGTACATAACCAATTTTAAGTTTTGTAAAGATCTGTAACATTTTTTAGTTGTTGAGTCATATTCAATTCCAAGTCTCTGTTTTCAGATTGAATTTAAAATCATGATCAAAATGCCACTGAAATTTCATATGAGCAGTTTTATTTTATTTATGAAAATTATTTTTGCAATAATTTAAGAGGGGCAAAATGTGTATATTATTTTATAGTTTAACATTGTCCTCATAGAATTGTAAAAGAATAAAATAAATAAATTATATATATAGAATAGCCTCAAATAAAAAATCAATGACATAGACAAAACGCCAAAGAGACTTTAGCTATCCATTTAGTTACATAAATGTTGTCGGAATATTGTCTTGTAAAAGTTCATTAAAGTGCATTGCATTATTAGCTTACCGAAAAAAGAAAACTGCATTGCATTATTACTGTTTCCTTTGTCGGTTTCAGTTTTGTATCATTATTTTTTTCCCTGTCTCTCCAGATCATGATCATATGTATGCAGCAATGCTGTTTGGATGTATATACATATTCATTCTCGTGATTGTTTTGATCTTCCTGCTCAAATTATGCTGTCTAATTTTTATTTATTTATTTCTTGGGGGGTCTTAGGTGTTAGGCTTAAATATATGATAAATGGCTTAACTATAATTAAAACATAAATTAAACAATTTTCAAATAAATTTAATGTGACAATTATGTAATAGAGGTCAGGGCTATATGCTTGTAGCAGCAAGAGCATAAATCACAATTTTTTTTCTAACGAATTGATCAAAAATTAAATTAATCTAGTTTGAACACAGTCAAATATTAATACATTTTTTTAGGAAAAAATATTTCTTAGGTGACAGAACAGGAGAAAAAACTATATTTAACAGCCCAAAAAAATGTCATTTTATGGGTTGAGAAAAAAATATAGGGTATAATAAATTTTACTAAAATATACCGTATTTTATTTATGGGAAAAATGTTTCTGCAGTTGATTGCAGATAAGTTATCTGCATTTATTCTCAAAACGACGTCGTTTTGGTATTAAAATCTTAAAAAATTATAAATATAAAGATTATTATAACCTTAAAATAAATTAAAATTACAAAAATACCATGATTTCCGGCTCAACACGACGTCGTATTGGCTTACTGCAGATAACTTATCTGCAGTAATGGCAGAAAAAGTGAACCCTTTATTTATTAAACCCAAAATAACGTCATTCTGAGGTTGCAGTAAATAATTTTATTTCCGATTATCGTAGAAATGTTAAAAAAAAAATATTCTCAAATCTTAAAATTGAAACTTTTAATTAAATGGAAGAAACTCATGAGAATAAATATTATTGTTGAAGATGCAATACAGCAATAGACGTTAGCTGGGTGTGTTTTGGCATGACTATAAACAGAGAGACATAACACTGACATTCCCTATCTTATATTAGTTTGTATACTTCTCACTAATAAGTATAAAATTACGGCCATTTGTACATTGTAGTTTTACAAGAATCACAAAACAGCGATGGGTTAAAAATTCTTGTGACTGACAAATAAAGACAAGTGCATAGTACCACGAAGAACGTTTCAAATAAATCATCTAGATTCTAGAGTTTGGTAAAATAACATTACCGCTGCATCATACTATACAAATTTTTTTATTTTTATATAATGTTGTTTAGGGAAAATGAAGCGAACGAAATTAAAAAGGTAGAGAGAGATCAGAAATAGAGAGATTAGAGAGAGAGAGTATTAAGGAGGATATTCGGACATAAGGATAGATAATTGAATTATTGTTTTCTTCTTTTGTTCATGTGCTCAGTGAACTAATAATTTGTAGAGGAGTAGGATCCTTTGATATTAGTGTCAAATTTGAAATTTTGATACCTTATTTGAGAGCCGTTAGATCAAAAAAGATCAACGACTCTGATTTAGAAACATGTGACACCATTGATCTTTTTTTTATCTAACGGCTCTCAGATGAGGTGTCAAATTTGAAATTTGACACTGGTGTCAAAGGATCCTATCTCATTTTTAGAATTACAACTTAAAAGAAAGAAATTCTAATTTGAATTTAAAACTAATAATACTCATAAGGTAACCACAAATAAGAATAAAAGATAAATTAATCTAATAATAAATAACTAGAATAGAGGAATATTGATAAATCTTAATTATTTCATAAAATACAGTGAGATTCAAATCAGATGTTAATATATCCAAAAAATAAAAATACGGGTGGAAATGTGCGGGTTTTGGAGCATTCTTACGGGTAACAATAATGGGTTATGTTGGATTAAAAACAAAATCTTTTTATCCGGACTAACCCAACTTGTATTTAAGTATATCGGGTTGTGTTAAATCCATGGATGATATGACCTACATGCCGATTAATATTGATAGTTATACAAGTGATTTCGAGGAGACTTCCCGATATTTTTTTTAATAATTACCAGCCAAAAAAATAATTAATGACAAAAATATTAATTACTTTAACAACAACAATTGAAATTATATTAACTCCTATTTATTCATTATTTATCTTAGGGTAGATGTTTTATGGATACAAGTTTTTCAATACACCAAACTCATTATTGGATGACTTGGAAGTGACGTGTCTGTTGGTGTGTTGAAAATGGGTCTATTTTTCTGAAAGGGGTAGGCTATATCAATATAATACATCTCTTACACAGACGGAGACAGGGGGAGGCTAGGGTGGGTGGCCGCCCCCTCCAAAAAAAATTTAATGTAGTTAAAGATTAATTATGGTTGTTAAGTGCTTCTTCTAGAAGATTTGATTTGATATCCAAGATGAAATCTACCTCCACTTCACCTAATGTGTGTGTTATGTGTAATCTTTTCTGCATTTTCTTTTTTATTTTCATATGCTATGTTTTGGTTAATGAAAGTTTTGGCCTTTTTGTCACTCTTTTGCTCTCTTTTCATTTGCATGATTGTGTTTTTCTGTGTAGTAGTTTTATATAAAGAAAATGAGTTTACCCTAACTTAAAAGATTCACTTTTGGGGACAACTTGATTTCAGTCTTTTATTTAAAAAAACAAAAATTGTAGTTGAAAGCATTATTTTAGTTAAGACATTTTTTTTTTAATTATTACTTTAAACTACTTTTTATCTCTATTGGACCGGCCAACAGTACATTTTTCTGTCTTTGAAATGTTATTAAATTTTAATATTTTGATAAGAAATCACGTAAATGAGTTCCATGAAGATATGAGGTCAATAGATAAAAAAAATATAGATATTATATAAGATAGAAAATTAATTTTCGCCCCCCTTCCCCTCTAATCCCGGCTTCGCCACTGATCTCTTATGAGGCACAGTATAAACTTAAGTTCAATGGGAGAATCACCATGAGTGAATCTCGCATAAAGGTCGAGAATCAGGGGGAAGTGTTGCGCAATGGACACAATGACTTTGTATGGTAGTATTTCTGCAAAGTTACAATAAGAAAATAGGTATGTAAAAAATGCCTCTTTTAATGGTAGAGGAGGGGGTATATACAAATGAAGATTCTTCAATGATAAGTAAGAGAGGAAGTTGTTACTGTTTTCTCCTTGTGGGCCTCATTGGTTGTGAGGCCAACATCCTCACCTAATTCATGAAGTGCTTGTGCTTGAGGAGTAAAATTCAATGATGAGATGCAATTGTCACGCTTTAGAAATGCAAGGTATATTCTTTTATTCAAACCTTAGTGGTCATCTATTAGGCAAAGCCTAACAGAATAACAAAGAAAAGAGATAAAAGATGAAAGGAACTGAGATTATTATTCGATAACCCAAACTACAATGCCTTCCTTTGTTTATATATAAAGTACCCTTTTAACATTCAAGTACAACATGTACTAGACTAACTAACTATTTCCCTTTATTTACACAACACCTAACTTTTACAAATCCACATGGCAGTCTCTTAAGCAACAAAGACCTTGAGCTGCACTGAGTGTTGCCTCTCACGTGCTGATACTCCTCTTGTAACATTCCCCTCATCTTCACAAATGACCTTGTCCTCAAGGTTAAATGAAGTATAATAGCGACGAGGATCATCCTCTACCTCCTAAGTAGCATTCGTAGAAACAGTGTGGGTCCATTGAATAAGATGTTGTCGCTACATTTCACTATGAATAAGAGCAGAACGTTATGTAAGGACGACCAATGGATCCTGAACCGGGCAATTTTATACTGCCAACTGAGGCAAGGGAATTAGTTGTTCATTTAAATTTTCCACAAAAGGCTTTAGCAACGATACATGAAATGTAGGGTGCACCTAACAACTCTCTGTGAGCTGCAATTGATAAGTTATCGAGCCCGACTTCTTAATAACTAAAAATGGACCAAAAAATGTTTTAGCCAATTTATGGCTCATCCTTCTAGCAACAGAAACTTGACGATGGGGTTGTAGTTTAACCCAAACTAAATCACCAATATCAAATGAATGCTCACGTATGTGTCTGTCACTTTGATTCTTCATCCTATTCTTCGCTTGGGTTAAATGTACCTTTAAACGAGCAAGTGCTTCGTTTCTTTGCAACAACATTGACTCCACTGCTTCAAGCTTTACTAGTCCTCTGGGATAATGTGGAATTAATATCGGTGGACGACCAAATATAGCCTAATAAGGGGTCATACCAACGACCGAATGTACACATAAGTTATAGTGAAATTGGGGCCAGCATAAAAGAGAAGACCATCGGTTGGGCTATTCATGACAAAAATGAACACAAGTATTTCTCAAGATACCTATTAGTCAACTCCATCTACCCATTTGATTGGGGGTGGTATGAGGAACTTGTAGTTAAACGTGTCTCGCTCAATTTAAAAAGTTGAGTCCAAAATTGACTAATGAAAATGGGATCTCTGTCAATCAAGATTGAGCAGGGAAACCCATGATTTCTATCAACTAAATCACAAAAGAACTTAGCAACCACTGCTGATGTAAATGAGGTAGGGAGCTTACCGACGTATGCAAACTTAGGAAGCATGTCAACAACTACTAACACAGTAGTAAAACCACAAGATGATGGCAATTCCACGATAAAATCCATAGTGAGATCTTCAAAAATACCCTTTCAAACATGTAAAGGTTGTAGCAACCCGGTTGGCTTATCAGTCTCGTATTTAACTTGCTAACGTATTAAACACTGAGCAATGAACCTCTTAACATCAACTTGCATAAAACTCCAATAAAATAAAACTGAAAGACATAAAAAGATGCAGCACACCTGCGTGACCCCCCTATTAAGGATGCATGAGCTTCATGGATCAATATAGGAATCAAATATGAGTTTTGGCTTCACAAAAATCGATTTTCAAGAAACAGAATACCATCTTTCACCACTATATGTTTATCAACACCTAGGTTTGCATCATACCTTTGATGAAAATGCAACAAATATGGATCTTCAGCATTCTTTTTCTTAGTTTCCTCCAGAATGCCAAGCGTAGTTTGAGACACCAATGTATGCATAGCCCCTTCATCATGAATCCGAGACAATGCATCTGCTACTACATTAGTAGTCCCCATCTTATATTCAATCTGAAAAGAATACCCAAGTAACTTACACAAATAATTTTGTTGATCTGTTGCCTGGATCGTCTGATTTAGGAGTTCTTTGATGCTCCTAAAATTAGTTTGAATCACAAATGATGAGCTAACAAGGTACTGCCTCAAATGTTTCACCGCAGCTGTAATTGCATATAATTCTATCACATGAGTTGATGCATTAGCCATCATGCTACCCAGCTTTTTACTAAAGTAAGCCAATGGTCTCTCTTATTGTAATAATTGATAAACCTTTAGTTTATCTTGTTTTTATAGACTAAAATAATAAGAATTATCAAGTTAAACAAGCTAAAAACTAGGGTTTTGATATAAAAATCATGAACTTTATGAATTATGAGTTAAATAAAAGATATTTGCTATTTTAAAGGGATTTGAAGATAATGGAGATCAAAACTAGAAGATATGAGGATCTATCTAAAGAAAATCAAGAAAAATCAAGTTGTTGAAGAGGAGGCTTAAGTCCCTATTTTGAAGCTTAAGCCTCCCAATTATTCCAAAATAGCAAATAGCCACTGCTTGAGGAAGCCTAAGCCCCCAACTCAGGGCTTAAGCGCGACCAAGAGTAAAATTTCTGATTCGAAGAGCGCGCTTAAGCGCGCCACGTGAAAATTCCAAGCATAAGCTAGGGGGCTTAAGCGCCCCAGAAAAACCAAATTAGGCCCATTCGAGGTATTCACTTAGGGCACAGATTCTTGGCCAATAAAAACACATTTTGGGTCAGAATCAAGAACTTTTACACATTCTTGAAGAATTATTGGTACTCGGAGACAGAGGGAAAGCGGAGAAACACCCGGTTCATGTTCGTGAGTAGCGAAGACGGATCAAAATCAAGTTTTCATTGGAGATATTGAAGATTCACCAATCAACTATGGAGTTTGGGGAAGCTTTTATATTTTCTTTCGTTCTTGATCTTGCTTTGTCCGGCTAATTCTTTTAGTAGTTAGGGTTAGATAGAATTTAATCAATTTATTATGTTTTGAACAATTCTTTATGTTAATTTTCCTTTTTATCATGAATGAAATTATCTGTTTTTAATGCTTTATATGAGCTTGAATATTATATATTGATCTTAGGTAAATGCATGACAATAGGAATGCTGGTGCATGATCTGTATCTGATAATTTCATCGTAAACTTCATGATTCTAGGGATAAACATAGGGTTTGCGTAATCTTGAGATTCTTGAATTTAATGCTTACCTTCTTGGGGAATAACCGAGGAATTGAGGTTCTTGCAAGATTGTAAAGTTTTAGGTAACAAGGGATTGAACCCTAATTACATTAGAAAGAATCGATTGAATTGATATTAACGACGATTAACTTAAAGAAGGAACTCAGACGTAATAGAGAGATTGAAGGAAATCGAAACCCTAGCTACGTTTCTTTTACATTAGTTAATTCAAATATTTAATTTCTTGTTTTTTATTCTTGCAATTAATTGGTTTTAATATTTAAATCTCAAATTCCGATCCTGTTTCAAATACAATTTCGACTGTCCAACTTAAGTTGCAATAGTGAATTAGTGCTTGATTTATAATCCTCGTGGGAACGATCTCTTACTTAAACACTTTATTACTTGTACGATTGGTGCACTTGACGTGAGTCGCAACAATAATACATCCCTTATGCCACTGATTAAGGCATCAGTTTCGATGAAGAATGGCAAAGAAAAACCAGGTAACCTCAACACTAGAGTACAAGATATAGCTTTCTTCAAACAACCAAACGCTCGTGAAGCTTCATCAGTCCACTTGAATTCCTCATTGACCTTTAACAAATCAGTGAGTGGAGCTGCCAAAGTTGCGTAATTCCTCACAAATCTTATGTAATAGTCTATTAGCCCAAGAAAACCCCTCAACTGCTTGACATTGGAAGGTACATGCCATTCAAACATTGTTGTAACCCTCTTTGAGTCTGCATGCACACTTTCCTTCAAGACTACATGGCCTAGATATTCAATTAAAGCAACTCCAAAAGAACATTTGGAAATCTTAACAAAAAACTTATGGGACAACAAGCAATCCAAAGTGACTTTCAAATGCTCCACATGTTCATCCAATGATTTACTAAAGACTAGAATATCATCAAAGAACACAATGATAAACCTGCTCAAATAAGGCTTAAAGAGATGATTCATGATAGCTTGGAATGTAGCTGGAGCATTGGTTAAACCAAAAGGCATAATTAAGAACTCATCATTCCCCTCATAAGTTCTAAATGTTGTCTTCTGCACATCTTGAGGAAGGACTCTAATATGATGGTAACCAGCTCTCAAATCTAGCTTAGTGAATACCGAAGAACCTCCCAATTCATCAAGGAGCTTGTCTATAGTATGAATAGGAAACTTTTCCTTTGTTGTTATAGTATTCAAAGCCATATAGTCAATAGTCAATACACATTCTCTAGGTGTTGCCTTGCTTGCGTACCAAGAGAATAGGTGAAGAGAAAGGATTTTGGGAGTATTAGGTGAAACTTGTCGTCAATAGATCAGAAACTTGCTTATCAGTTTTTGATTTTTTATGATGAGCATAACGATACGGTTTAACATTCACAGCTTTTGACCCTTCTACCAGATGAATTGTATGTTCTAAACCACAGAATGGTGCAATTCACGAGGCAATGAAAATATAGCTTAGTATTCTAATAGAAGAAGCCACAGCTTTTCTGTAGTGTGTTCTTAAGAGCCATCAACTCTGGAATCAATTTTTGCAACTCACTTTCCTGCTGTTGCACCAAGGCACAATAAGACACCTCATTCTTACCCCCTTGAGACGCTTATGCATATTCTTGGCTTCCAATATCAATTCCCTTGAGAGATACCTCCCTTCATTGCCAATTAAATTCCATTGATAAGCCCACATAACCTTGGTTACATGACCCAACATTTCCAAACAAGTCATACCCAATATGACACTAAGACCAATCAATTCCAAAACCCATAAATCAACATAAAATACATAGACTTACAAATTAAAAGTTACCTTATCCTATCTCCTATCAGTGACAAAGAACTCACCATTGCCCAAGAACACTTGCATTCTCTTAGTTCTAGTCATAAGCAGCTTCAGTTGACAGGCCAAATTCTTCTCAATGAAATTATGTGTACTCCTAGAATTGATTAATACTGACACTTCTTGCTCTTTAATATTGGCAAAAAACTTGATTGCACTACCCCTTAAGTGGTCATTAATTGTGTGCAAGGCAATATCTTGAGACCCTTCGGACTGCCAAACGATCTCTTATTCGCCATCATTATCACTCTCATTCAAGTCACCTACGATTAATTATAATTTATTTTTACACCTATGTCTAGCATTCCATTTTTCATAACAGTAATAGGTGAAACTCAATTCACATTTCTTTTGTAAGTCAGCATGATAAAAAAATTTAACTATCAGTGGTGCAGGTAAGGCTAACGTGAGATTTGAATTAGTAATCTGGGAAATAGAATTTAGTGGTACTGCAGTTGTGTTAACATAAGGAATTACAAATTCTTGAGAAAACAAAATCTTAGGAAAAAACCTCTTGCTGGCAGGATTAAAAGAAGCTTTAAGCTCACAATGATGATCATCGTAAGCCAAAGCTTGTTGTATAGCTTGATGGAGAGACAATGGTGAACGAAGTTGAACAGCACTCCGAAGCTCCGGCTGCTACCCATAAATAAAGAAAATCATGTAAAGATCATCATCATGACCCGACACTTGATTAATCAACATCTTAAACTATTGAATGTAATCAAGTAAGACCCTTTATTGAGTGAGTTACAAAAGAACGCCCTTCAAATTCTTATACGAAAAACTATGTCTCTCATATAGTGCCCTAGTAAGTTCAGCCCATGATCGAATCATGCCACAATTGAACATCTGTTGATACCACGCACCAACATGCCTTCCATGCGCAACCCCGCTAAATAAACCTTGAAATCCTCTAGAATCTGCTACAAGGTGAAGAACAACTCCGTTAAAAAATTCAATTATTAGGATCAACACCAATAAACATTGGAATCTCCGATCGAATAGCCTTTGAAAATTTTCTGACGTCATGCGGATCTCCTCGCGGTTGATTCTGAGACGAAGTAGCATCACAATGCTGATGGGTCGGTCGGGGACAAGCATGGGGTTCACGCGTGCATGTATCCATTGCAAGAACTGAAGTATTCAATTGTTGCAACTGAGAAACAATCATTAAAAATTGGTTCTGATAATCCTTGAGTCTTGTTTCTACGCGAGACATCTACAATTGATTATCATCGAGATGAGCATCAAAACGTTGTTAAAACGTAGTGAAATCCTTAGCAAGATCCTAGACTCACTCTTGAAAACAAAGTTGGTGTTCGAGAATAAAAGCACCAACGTTAGGCAAATCCTAACAGAACAACAAAGAAGAGAGATATAAGATGAAAGGAACTGATATTATTATTCGATAACCCAAACTACAATGCTTTTTTTGTTTATATACAAAGTACTCTTTTAACATTCAAGTACAACATTTAACAAACTAACAAACTATTTCCCTTTATTTACACAACACCTAACTTTTACAAATCCATGTGGCATACTCTTCAGCAATAAAGTCTTTGAGCTTCACTGAGTGTTTCCTCTCACGTGCTGATACTCTTCTTGTGACATCGTCCAATAAATTAAATATGTGTGGTCGATCTAGAACAATGTATATGAAAAATAAAAATTACTTGAGCAAGTAGAAGTTATACTTTATAATGTATAAGGAGTCTGTTTTCAAGAATTATGAAAAATAATAATAATACAAATTTTTGTTTTAAGAATTTTGAATCTAGATTTTGAAAATTATTTGGCCATTATGAAATTACAACTTTTTCTTATAGGTGGTGAACCGGTGGTTCATAGATGTACCCTTGGAGGGTGTAGTATTTTGATCTAGGGGTACTTTCAGTAGCCATGATATAGACCAAGGCTCTGTTAAAGCTTTCCCTGTATGTGTATAAAAGGGGAGTGTGTGTGTGGGTGGCTAGAGTGGCTCTCCATAGAGGCAAAGTAACAACATAAGTATAGATTAGGATAATGCTCCTTAAAGGTGTGAGGGGGTATTTGGAGAGGGGAAATCGCTCTCAAGTATGGGAAAGAGAAAGTATAGGGTTGTCACCTAGCTAGCCTAGCCTTTTTCCAGGCTAGGTATGCTGAACCCTATGCCTAATGAGCAGGGGCAGCTGTAAGAACCCGCACCGCTAATTAAGGCAATTAATTAAATAAATAAGAGAATTAAGAAATAATTCTATAGTTGACCCTAATAATTATTATGAGGCTTTAATAATTATAGTAAGTGAGTAATAATGCTGAAAGTCACTTTTCGGATGAAAAGTGCAGATACTGGTTCTGCTACCCGGTATAAATGCGTACCGGTGAAGTATCCTGAAAAATTATAATAAGAACATGATAATTACTAGAATATAATGTAGGACTAGTAAAACGAGTTTCAGGTCAAAATAATGAGAACTGATGCCAGAACTGAAACTGGTTATTGAAAAGCACGTACCTGAAAGGTGTTCCGAAAAATAAAATAAAAATATGATAAATCTTAGAAAAATGAGTAGGTTAAGATTCCAAAGTTTGGAATTAAAATGTTAAGCGTAGCTATTAATGCTAATACTGCGCTTTAAATTCTTAAATGGCTATATATATATATATGCATGTTTGCACAAAACACTATGTTTAGTATGCATTCCTACGTGACTTGTGAAGAGGTTGAGCAGCTTGTCACTGTTCCATTCGCCTTCTTCACCATTTCTTGAGAAAGTTGGCACCTTTTGCATTGATCCTTCTCTTTTCTTCTTGTAAACACTTGAGAGCTATCATTGTGAGGGTGTGAAAGTGCATTTTCTGAACCTTTTGCCCCTGTGTGAAGTTAGTTGGGAGCTAAGTTTGTGAGTTGAGTGGTGGGAACCTTGGTGTTGGCATTTTGAGCTTCAAAGTGTCATCTTTGTGAAGAAAGAACTCATCTTGTTGGTCCATTTTCGTTCTCTTGTTAGTCAGCACCTTGGAGCTGAAGTGTGAGCTCTAAGAGCATATTTCTTCCTATGTTTTGGACTTGGGTAAGTGTTACCACTTTGATCGTGAGTTTCCTTGCTTAAAAGATGAGTCTTGGTATGTTTAATGAGTTAAACAAGTAACCACCACATATATGAACCTTGAACATAATAAAAATGCATGCTTTAACGTTTCTTTGAGTTAAAAGTTGGACCTTTGGATTGGATTTTCGCGAAATGCAGAATCTGTGTTCTGTCATGAAATATTCAGATATTTGGTTGTGAATATCCGGATATGGGGTCCTGGATATTCGGATATTGATATCCAGATATTGCAGTAAGATATCCAGATATTGATATCCGGATATGTCCCCGACATATATCCGGATATTCTGGGTTTTTGATGAACAGTAGGGTACTGTTCATACAGAGGTCTTGTTTGGGTTTGTGGTCCCTAGTTGGACGAAGTGATACTTCTGTAATTAGTTATCTAAGTCAGAACCAAAGTGGTTATGGGCTTGTGGCTATGTGAGAAGCCTTAAGACATAAACCGTAAAAGGAAAACACAGTCTCTGTGTTTATACGTATGAGCTTTGGTTATTGATACGATTGCTGGTCCAAAACAGATTGTGATTCTGTTGTGTGTTGGACTTGAGCTATGTGGACTCTTGGCATAGGATTGTGAGCTTGCAAGGTAAGCTTTCGTGTCCTCGGCTTTGCCATTGTTGGTTCCACCATGTCCCATGGGGGGATGGTTTATATGCATACTGTGTTTTACATGTTTTTATACTTGGAAATGCTGTTGAGCGGTTTTATGCTATGTGCCTTTATGATATGCATGTGGTGTTCCACCTATACGGTAAGCCTGAGTATGTGGTACATACAAGATGGTGAGGCTGTGGGTGAGGTGCAAGCGATGTTCCTTGTACTAAGTGTAGGTAATAGACGTATTCCTGCATTTCTTTGGCCAGTAGAATAGTAATAACCCACATGGCATGAATATCTGTTGCACTGCATAGTTTTGGAACTTATATTGATAAACTGCTTTTGGAACTTATATTGCACATGTAAGTGAGCTTGGGGTGGAAGATCCTTGAGAACCCATTGTCTTACTGAGACTTATTGTTTACAGATCTCACCCCACGTTTGGGGATGCTTATTTCAGGTTCAGGTAACCCAGGGGTTGAGACCTCGGGGCAGTGGCGAACCCAGGATATTTTTTTTATGTCTGCACATTTAGGGTCGGGGTTCAGGGGCACTGGCCCTGAATTTTTTTAAAAAAAATCATGATCATGATCCAATTTCTGCTTCCACTACAAAAATAAAGATTTGGTGAATCAACCAAAGTTTTAAGGAAATAATAGACAATGATAATTAAAAAAATAAACACCACAAAAAGACATTTGTAAAATATAGTATAATTGTAAGAGTTAATCGATCAAAAACCCACCTTTGTGAATGTCTATTAGATCCAAAGTTGGCCACTTTTGTTTTACAAAAAAAAAAAACATGAAAAATCCCGTGCGATTCTCCTCCACTCGATGAAGATTAAATTTCAGGAATATTGTTATTTATTAAGATTTGGAGATAATAAGGCTTATAAAAAAAGGAGACAAAGCAATGAGCTAGGGTTTAAGCTTTAAGCTTTTAATTGTAGGGGTTGGAAATATTTTTACCTTGGGTTTGATGTTGTCTATTTTGAATGACATAAGTTGTGTCATTTTACAAGAAATGAAAATCACGAGAGATTTAAATTTTAAATAAAAATATTTATTTTGTGTCTACACAAATACTTTTTCATTTTACCTTTTTCCTTTCATCTTTCTATTTCTTTTTTTCTTTTTATTTTTACTTGATATGAATCACCCATCCCATGTATTTTTTTTCTTCCCAATTTTGTGTCTGCACGTGCAGACACATATACCAACCTGCGTCCGCCGTTGCCTCGGGTGGCAGGAGGCCAGAGTTGAGTTAGATATTGCTATATATGCTGACATGTTGGATGTTGGATATGCCTGTTGCTTTTATGCTTTTAGCTTTAGTTATTATACTATTGTTGCGTTTGAGACTGTTGTTGGGCATTTGTTGCCTTATTTGGTGAGCATGGGCTTTGTCCATGCCACATAGACTTGGTTATGTCTTATTTTATTTGAAGTTGTAATAATGTATCAGGATATTGTCCGGACTACGTGTTGTAGATCCGTGACTTTAGTTACTCACTTATTTATGTAATGAGGTATTTCAGTTAGCTGTCTTGCAATTTACATACAGACAATGCTTTATGAAAATGAATTAAGTAATTCAACTTGGTAATGATAATGACGTCATAATTTAATTAAAGAAAAAGTTATTCCGCATTTAATTAAGTGTGGCCTAATACGATGACATGTTAACAAACCGGGTTAACACGAGGTATTACAACAACAGTGCAAAAAAAGGGAACCACCCAGTGATGAGCCTCTATGACTCTTCATGGGTGCCTCTAGAAGGTTATAGGTATGAGCTTTGATATTAGACTCAACCGATTGAGCCTACAGATATGGGCCGGCCAGAACAGAAGCCCCCGACTTGGTAGCTTGCGGAGCCAATGTGCCAAAATATATAGCAAATTAGGCCGGCTACTCGTGGTATGTAGTGATCAAAGTAAAATACAGTGTAATCGATCAGTAATACGTCAGCCTTCATATCTTTGTTTATTTGTTGTCTTTAAGTATGAGTTGTCTGGTTGGCGATGCTTGAGTGCTTCAAATAATCTTCTATTTTGACTTGCAATTATGTTGAAGTTTTGGTCGGTTGGCTTAGCAAATATTGTTCGTCCTGCTTTGTATGTGTTGTCCCTATGGTCGATTGATGTTGAGTGGGCCTGTTGATGAAAGTATACAGACATACCTAGATGGGAGTGACGGCTTCGAGTTAATATATTAAGAGTTGGGGTTACATGGCTCAGTCTTCAAGGCTATTTTTTCCGCCCAAAATTAAGAGTTGTCTCGTTTGTATCCTAGGGGTCCGGTCTATATCTCATTTGTATCCCAGGGGGTCGATTTTCATCTCATTTGTATACCAGGGGGTCGGTCTTCATCTTATTTGTATTCTTGGGGGCGGTCTTCATGTTACTAACCATGTGAGTGTTGTTGGACACTCAACGTGTAAATGCTAAAGGTTGAAGGTTGAGGATGGAGCAATGTGATGGTTAGCCATCTTGTTGGCTGATCGGACGAATAACATAAAGGGCTGGTCATCCTATTTGCTTGTCAGATATGCAACACGGAGGGCTGGCTATCTTGTCAATGTGGACACCAGTCATCTAAGCATCTTTGATCATGGTGTGGAGAGCGAAGAGGTTGGTTCTTGTCAGTGTACCTTTGTTGCTAACCTTCTACATTAGTGACTTTATCTCATTTTTGCTTTTGAAGATGGCGGGCCCACAAAGAAATTGATTGAAGGTTTGAATTGCCAATTTTACTTTTGGTAAGTGGCGGGCTATACGTTAGTAGCTTTCTTCCATGTTTGCTTAGTTTTAGGACTTTTGCCCATTCAATGCTTATTTGCACTTTTCACAAAAGCAAGTGTTCATAGATATATCCTTGGAGGGCGTAGTATGTTGATTTAGGGATACTTCTAGCAGCCATGATATAGACCAAGACTTTGTTAAAGTTCCCATGTAGGTGTATAAAGGGAGCGTGTGTGTGGCTAGAGTGGCTCTCATAGAGGCAAGTAACAACATAAGTGTAGAAGAAGATGATGCTCCTTAAAGGTGTGAGAGAGGTATTTAGAGAGGGGAAATTCCTCTCAAGCGTGGGAGAGAAAGCATAGGGCTGTCACCTAGCTAGCATAGCTTTTTGGTGATTATTATACATGGTTAAAAGTTTCATCTATTTTATTTACCAAAAAAAAAAAGTTTCATCTATTTATTAAAGGATTTTACAAATGTCTTGTAACATGACATTTTTTTCCACCTGCTCATGACACAAAAAGGATAGCTCCACTATTTTTTTTTTCTTTTTAAACGGGACCCACATCAAATTTATTAGAGTGACATGGCACAAAAAATGTCCTATAACATAACATTCATAAACCCCTTTATTAAAATATTACAGGTACTTTTTAACACTTCTTTGGTACATCATAAAGTAAAATTGCCACATGTTTCTATTAAGCCCCTTTTAATACACTGTCAGCTCGGTAGCACGGACACGCAGTTTATTAAAATATTTCCAACACGCTCGGAGGTACTTTTTAACTTTTTCGTACTTCACGTTTTTTTTTGTTTTTATTTTTATTTTTTTTTATTTTTAATTTTTTTAATTTTGTTAACTAAATATAAAAAAAAATAATTTATAAATTGATTTTTTTCTGTTAAGATATTTTACATGAAAAATTAACAAAATACGAAAAATTATTTATATTTATATTATGAAATTTAAATATTTGATTGGTTATATGACTTATTATGGACTCTTATATGTATTAAATATAAATTATATTATATATATTAAAATTTTTATTTAATATTAAAACGTGAAATTTTTTTTAATACACTGTCATCATAAACTGTCAGTATAAAAGTTCTACATAATATAATCTAATTATAAGTTATAAGGCCATTAAAGAGTTTGACCTTTACAACAATTATTTGGGAATTTTAAAACTTTTAATAATGTGCTAGTAAAAGAATTACATCAAATTTAAATTTAAAGAATTTGTATTATACTACAAGAAAACCATGTATTATGTAATTCACACATTTTTGTAAGATGTGTTTCAAAATCTA
Organism: Gastrolobium villosum; assembly: GCA_032173675.1. Lineage (NCBI taxonomy): Eukaryota > Viridiplantae > Streptophyta > Magnoliopsida > Fabales > Fabaceae > Gastrolobium > Gastrolobium villosum. The sequence goes on along the minus strand of JAVKPL010013015.1, from coordinate 37,225 downwards.
GAATGCATCACATGAATTTTGTTTCATACAAATTTATATGAAATCAAATAACTATACACATTAAATTTTTTTATTTGTTTAATACTTTTAAGCAATACTTGCATTCTTTAATATACGAAATGTCATTAAGAGAAGTAGTTTTTTTTTTTTTTTTTAACACCTTTTGGTTGTGAGAATAATTCTTATTCAAGTATCACAACTATTCCTCCTAACAAGTATTTTTTCAACGAGTTTGAATTTTAACATTACAATAACCCTTTGCTAGATTCAACCTTGCTTCCCATCTAAGTCACTCCTTCTACCCAATTGAGTGACTTGTTTTGATTCAACCATTGTCTCTTAAATGGCAAATTAAATGACTATTATGATACCGAAAAATAAGTTGGCGGAAAACTATAACTTATAGGATTGCCCTAGTGGTCAAGGAGGAGTACTCCATAATTGGGTTTGAATTTTAGACAATTAGAAGCTAAAGTGAGTGGTGTGTGCCCTCAATTTTTTTCATGGATTAGTTGATACGAAGACTAACAGGTTCTTATTTCATTTGTATGAAAAAAATATATTTATAGGCAAGACTAGGGTCCAGTGTAAATGAGCTAGATTGACCTATAGGATCCGTCTATATTAGATCAGACTTGTCCTATTACAATTAGTTAAAATAGAACAAGCTTAAGTTTTTTAAAAAAATTATTTAGAAAACAGACTATAAGTTTTTTTTGTACATGTCTCAGCCCTATAAACCTATAAGCCGATCTATATCATATTATTTATTTTAAATAAAATAAATAAAATTATTATTTAATAATTTTGAATAATAAAGTAACATTATTTTAGTTATTTTTTAATTATTAAATATTTATTAGGTTTAAACAGGCTAACAGGCCTACACCAACGCTTTTATTTTATAAATATAGATTAGGCCAAATTTATAATTTTTATACAGGCTAAGAGGTCAAATATTAAATTGGAAAATCTTCGAATGGGAAGAATATTCTGAGTGAAATTGAGTTAATGATTTTATTTGGGCATATTTTTTTCCTTTTATACTTGGGGTGGGTTTGAATATTGACCATTTAAGCCTTTTTAGCCGTTCAAGCCGTTTAATTAGAGTCATTTAATTTGAATAGAACAAAAAAGACTAAGCTTTTAAATGTGATATTTTTCCATTTAAGTCTGTGTAAATTCATTCACTTCAAATTTTTAATTTTATTTCTTATTTCTCATATGGTATTTTTCTTTCAAATTCATTTAAATTCTAATTTATTAATTAAAACATGTCAGAAATACCCTTTTACAACGTATAATTTAACTCATTTATCTGGTATCGGGTAATGTGTGTATCATTTCAAATGATGTAAAGTTGTGTCATTTTAAGAGATAGAAAGAGATAGATAAATGAGAAGAGAGGGTTGACAAAAAAATAAAGATGTGAATCCCACTTCTTTGTGAGAGTAAAATGATATAAATTATGTCATTTAAAAGAAAAACATTATTCCCTTAAATTAATTATAGACTCATGTATATATAAAAAAATCAAGCCTTTAAAGGTAGTTATTAAATAGCTCGACTGTGTAATAGCAAAAGCGTAATTGTGAATTGCATACCAAAAAAAAGCGTAATTGTGAATTGAATCATGTTGGGAGCATCAAAATGGATATTTTTATGTTAAAATAATAATAATATGGTTGTATGAAAAAATTGCAATTACATAAAGATAAATCTATTTAAAAAAAAGATAAATTAATAATTATGATTTTATATTTATCTATTTTAATATTTTTTCTATTTTTCTTTAATCTATCTTTATTCTCACATAATTATATCATATTTAATTTTTTTTGGTAAACTCAGATTATATTTTTCTTAATATGTGAGAATTCACTCTTTTATAAATATTATATTTTACTTATATTCATATAGAAAGAAACAATCTTGCATCGGAATCAGTTTTGTCAATCAAATAAACTTTTTTCTTTGCTTAAATAAGCAAGAACAATCTTTTTATCATTAATGACAAATATTACTCTTTATACATATTAATAATGAGAAATAATTATATCATGTTGCATGAGATAATTATTTAAGACAGAAACAAGATGTGGGGTCTATTTTTTTTAAATAATAGTTGACCCATTACTTTATCTAATCTCATTCAACATGATCCCCATTAATAATCAAGCTATCACATAATATAATCTAGGGTTACAAAAAAAAAAAAAGGTGATAGACACGTGGCCCTAGGTGCAAAATCTGTTATATATGTGCCTCCATGGAGCAGCCACCATATACACACACACTCTTTCTTTTCCATTTCACAACAACAACAACTTCACACAAACACACAGAAAAACCCTATCAATAAAAAATATCAGAGATCCCTCTCTTCATTCCTTTTTGTTAGTGTTACTGTGCATGATTAACAAACAATGGCTTCAGCGTGCGTTAACAACATCGGAATGTCGCCGGAGAACTTCCCCTCCTACGCGTGGCTCAGCCCTCGCGTCTCCTTCAGTCATGACTCTTCCGGATCCAACCCATCCAACCCGGATCCGGAACCCGATTTCGAGTTCCGACTTGAAGATCCCGTGGCCATGCTCCCCGCCGATCAGCTCTTCTCCGACGGGAAGCTCGTCCCGCTCCATCTCTCCTCGCTCAAGCCTTCCACCGCAGCTTCGCAGGACACCTCGTCGTCGCCGGAGAATTCCAAATCGTACCGGAGAATCGTCTCCTCCGCTACCGGCGGCGGAGGCTCCGGATGCTCCGGCTCCGATCCCTACCTGTTTTCACCGAAGGCACCTCGGTGTTCCAGCCGGTGGAAGGAGCTGCTAGGGCTGAAGAAGCTCTACCTGAACGCTAACGGTAACAGTAACGGAAACGGCACGTCGTCGAAGTGCGACTCGCACAAGACGACGTCGTTTTCGTCGTCGTCTACTTCTTCTTCGACCAAATCGCTGAAGCACTTTCTCCACCGGAGCAGTTCCAAACCGGCCTCGTTTTCGTCGGAAAACGCTTCACTGAGCCTTCCTCTGTTGAAGGATTCGGACTGCGAATCCGTTTCAATGTCTTCTCGTCTCTCGCTCTCGTCCTCTTCCTCAGGTCACGAGCACGACGATCTCCCCAGGCTCTCACTCGATTCGGACAAATCAAACCCGAACCATAACCCGAACCCGATCCAGATCTCAATCCACCGAAACCCTAACCCTAGAGTGCGGTTGGTGAAGCCGAGGGCGGGTTCCTTCGACAACAAAATGGATCAGTGCCCGAATAACCGGGTCGGGAGGAGTTCGATCCGGAAGGAATCATCCAGTGCGGTAGGGTGCAGGGGAGTGTCAGTGGATAGCCCCAGAATGAACTCTTCTGGGAAGATAGTGTTTCAGAGCTTGGAACGAAGCTCGAGCAGCCCTAGCAGCTTCAATGGAGGACCACGATTCAAGCATAGGGGAATGGAACGGTCCTACTCAGCCAACGTTAGGGTCACTCCGGTTCTCAATGTCCCTGTTTGTTCCCTTCGGGGCGGTTCAAAATCCGGTTCGGTTTTTGGGTTCGGCCAGCTTTTTTCTTCTCCGCAGAAGAAAGAAGGTTCGGTTGGTAACAAGGGTAGGCATCGTTGTGACCGGAATTAACATTAACACTCTTAAAAAGCAGAGTAAGAGAGAGAGAGAGAGAAAGAAAGAGGGTAACGGTTAATTAGGCTTTTTTTTTTTCTTTTTCTTTTTGCCACTTAATTTATGTTCATGTTTTCTAATCTTGGAATGAAAATATTGCAGGAGGACATTGTTGATTGGGGGTTACTCTGTTCTTTTGTTTGATTAACAAGCTTTTGATTAATGTAAATACGCAGGGTGGGATTTTTAGATGAGATAATGTTGATGATGGATCATCAAGTTCCTGTTTTTCTAACTTAGTTGAGCTTTTTTCAGTTCAATTTCATGGCTGCTGTTTGTCATTTTTTGACCTCAAAAGATTTGGAATCTCAACATTTTCTTTCTATTTAGCTTTTTCCTAATTTAATAGTTAGAATTTATCTTTTTTAATATAAAAATTTCAAGATCTGTGGCAGTATCATGTTGAGCTTATCTAGTTTGTCTTCTTCTTCTGTTTTTTTATTTTATTTTATTATTTTTAAATTGATTTTCTTTGTTGTTTATTTTATACTGTGGAGCTTTGGGAAATGATGCTAAAGATTCAAACAGAGGCGCCAGCTCTGCTGAATTATTTTATTGCACGTCAGTCTGATCCCAAAACTTCATGTCTACTACTATTTTATTTTTTACTCTCCTATTGCATTTAAATTCATTACTATTTATTTTAGCTAAATGACAAATAAATATTTTTTTTAATAATATATACATGCATATATTATATTATATTTATTGGGACGTTAATGGGGTGGAATAACTCTCTGGCTGAGTGGTCGGTGGTCCACCCCTGAGCTTCAGTGTGTACCCTTTATAGAAGATTCAATTGGGTGGGACAAGTTTCTTTTCTTTTAATCAAAATGTGTACTTTGATTGGGGACATGGTATGTGTTCCCAGAACGGATTATCATACTTCAATGAATAATTTAACACGATTTCACTATTAAGTTTACCCTTTCTGTGCGTCCAATATTTTGGTGGATGGGTGGAAAAGAACACCCACAAATTTTTGTCATCTTTGTCCTCACGTTTTATTTGATAAATTTCTTCCCTTGCCCCTCTCCCATTGAAGTGAAAAGATCTCCCAGATTTGATTATCCCCGTATGGGTCCATCCTATATTACATTGATATTGCACAAGAGATATGATATTAATTCTAAAAAATGTTTAATTTTGCCATATTAGAAAATATTTTGATATTAAATAATATTTTTAATTTATGTAGTGTAGTATATATTATATTTAATAATTAAAAAAAAAGTTAAACTTATAATACTTATTGATTTTCAAAGAAATATGAGATATTTTAAATATTTATATTAAATTCAATAAAATCGTAATTGTAATTCAACTAATTTTTGATTTTTTTTTCAAATTTTTGCGATTCGTGTTAGAATATCAGAAAGTGTCAAAGAGTGATATGCCTAATATTTTTTGAAATGTCGAGTGGGTCCATCGTTAATTAGATATGGTAGGTCCATATCCTGTTTGCTGCAAGCAATTTGGTACCTTGCTAACCAAGTGTATAATTGAGAAATGGATAAGTTTATGAATTCAATGACTTTGGACCCGTCGCATTCTCCCCCCACAGTGATAGAAATGGTTTTTAGTTCCGTGGTACTATGGGCACTGGGCAGGACCGAGTCACATAAAAATGACATGCTAGTGGAATTAACTTGTGATTAGACCCTATGTGATTAGTTGCCTCTGTTGATTCATTAATTCCCAATCCAAATCCAAACCCGGTAGCTCTATAGGACTAAGAGCAAGATAACAAAAAAAAAAAAAAAAATGCATGCACCAAGCAAGGAGATATTGATATAGTGATCACACATGAATTTCGTTTGGTGGGGGAAAACTTTTAAAATTAGGTAGCTTTATGAGGATAACCGGTTTTCCGAAAATCCCACCTTCAAATTGGGTTTTTGAACAGTGTGGATATCTATGTTTCTCATAAATCCCTACTTCCTAGACAGATGGGTTTTTGGAAAAAATATGTTGAAACAAACATGTTTCTAAAAGTCATACTTGAGAAAAATAGATATCCTCTAAAAACTATCCCAACCAAACACCACTTAAAGGATATAAATATGCTTAAAGCCACTTGGTTAACGTGTTGCCATACTTTTTGAACCTGGCCACCGTAAAAGCCAAACCCATGTGAAAGAGAGCGGGGTTTAATTGTTTAAATAAATAAATGAACAGTCTCGTGTTACGATTAATGTAACAGATGGAAGGGCACAAACAATTTTTTAAATTCGGTTTTAATAAGATTGTCAGTGTTTCGTTTACATTTTATTGTTAAATTGAATAAAATCAATTTGTCTTTTCGAAAGCTCTCACTTCTTTTATTTGAATTTCGTAAGAACATTTGAGTGAAATTCCTTAATTATATAAAAATGATCGTAGATTTTACTTCTATTATTATTTCTGTGTGCCTTCACTCTTCGTTCTACAATGTTTGATCATAGCAATTTTAAAATGGGAGGGGTTATATTTACGATCCAAATAGTTTATAAATTCTTACAACCATATTTTAACCGTTAGATTTCAGATTTTCGTAAATTAAATTTATTAATTAATTAATTCACAATAAATGATAACGATTGATTGACGAAAATCAACGGTTAAGATATGATTGTAAGAAATTGTAAACAAAAATAGGCTATAAATATAATCTTTCCCTATTAAAACACCTATAATACTTGTAACCAAAAAAAAAAAAAAAACATTATGATTTTACGTGTGGACAATTTCTTAATATCTTGTTCATTCGCAACAACATTTTTTCAGCTATAATACAATGTTAGATTATAGCAACTTTAGATCATAGCAATTTTAAGAATAATACACTATGTGCTGGAATGTGCTACTTCTAATACATAATGTAATTCTTAATAACCCTCCTTAAAGATAATGTTTTTATTAAAGGAAGAGTACTTAATACAAATCCATTTTTTTTATTTTATTTCTGCTCAGATTGGACTACTAGTCACCATCATAATTTATTTTCCAAGTTTCGTATAAAATATCATATAATTTGGTCCAGACATGTGAGTTCGTTTTGCACAAAAATCAGTTGTCGTTGTCCACCAGAGTACCGGGTTTTTGTCGTGCCGAGTCCCATCCCATCTTTCAAATTGCGCGCATGCATTGGGTTTTGTTGCTGTTTCGAAGAGTATGAACTAACACCTTACTATTTGATTTGACATTTTACTCATTTTGTGACATAGGCACATAAAATAGCTTGCACCAAAGAATCTATTTGTTTTGTTCCGGCAGCGTGGAGGGACAATTACCATATTGTCATTTTTTACATAAAAATTATCTGATTGCCATACTTGAAAAAAAAATTGTCACAATGTCACGTCGTAATCCTGCTGGTCTGACAAGCAAGAATGGACTGGATATGTGTCAGCGTCTGAATGATCAACCATTTTCGTTGGGCTGCCTAGTTAGAATGACAGAATGCTAACACGTGGCAAAAATATAGGCATTCTCTCGAAGTATGTACTTTTGTCACGTGGGCAGTCCAGCGAGAATGGTTGATCATTCAGACACTAACACGTGTTCAGTCCATTCCCGCTTATCAGACCAACAGAGTTTAATCCTTTATGCCTCTCAATGAACGATTCGAGGAATGATATACATTATCATAATTTGTATCCAATAATAATCAATTCTAAATTGGCAAATGGAATTAAAAAATTGTGAAACATAAGTTTTTTGGAATTTGATCAAGAATCCCAATTTTTGGAGTATGAGGAAAGTATCCATGGGGAAGTATATAAAAAGTTGATTTCTTTTCTAATTATAACTAAATCTTCCATTTTTTATTTTATTTTTTTAGTAGATGCAAGATTGTGACGTGATATTTTGACAAATTTTTTTTTCAGACATGACAATCAGGTAAATTTTTATTAAAGGGTGACAACATCATCAATGTCCCATGCATGGAGGCATGCTACTAGACTTTTTAACTTTTCAAGCTACTAGACTTTTTAACTTTTCAAGCTACTTGTTAAACCGAGCTAGCTACATATAAAAAAAAATCTAACCTAACCTAACCCTACCTAGGTAGCATTTGCAGCCATGAGCCTACTCATTTTTTTAGGTGTTTCCATTCATGCTCGAATTTTAATGCATTTGATAAGATATGATATGATATGGGTGTGGTGTTTGACCAGTCCTAAGTGTGTGCTCAATTATCATCACATTTGTTCCCATTCGAGTTTGGGCTTTGTGACAACGTGGAAACGGATGCACCCACCATCACATCTTTTCATAGTCATGCTGTGCCACTGTCTGTTTGGTGTGTCCCAATACAGCAGCGCAAGAAGGGTAGTTTTGTCTTTTCGTTTGTAGAGTCGCGTGCCCTATAATGATTCCCTAAATCCAAATATTTTGAGGATTCTTGCCCCATAAAACCTTCCTGGATTCTTGCCAATTTTATGGTAATTAATTTGAATTCTTAATTGCACTATAGAACCCCTGGTCAGGGAGAATATTTTATGAGCTACGGATTCATTGAGTTTTGTTTTTTGTTTTTTTAGTAATATAAAGGATATACTCCTGCTGTAACCGAAGACTAATCCCCAATCTAGGACTCTAAGACCCTTTTGGGAGTGACTCCCAATTTTTTTTTTTTCTATTCGCAGGACTTAAACTCGAGACCCCGGGTTAGTTTTTGGTATTCTTTACACTCATAATATGTATCTTATTTTTTGTCAAATTATTTTCTCATCTAATTTTAAAATAAAGAGTAAATATCATTTTTCATCCCTAATAAAGAAAATATGGTCTCCACTTTAGTTTCTTATAAAACAAATTAGTCTCGAGATTCTTAATAAATTCAAAGTGGACCTATTTTAGTCATTTGAGGGACTAGTGTGGGTTTTTTTTAAATTTGTGAAGGACCACGATTTCAACTAAATGGATCTATTTTGAATTTCTTAAGGATGTAAAGACTATTTTTTTATAAAGAATTAAAGTGAGATCATGCTTTTTTGTTAGGAATCTAAGAGGATATTTACTCTAAAATAAATTATTTAACAAAAATAAAGTACGTGTTACACTAAAATCATAGCACCGGAGAAATTTTCGACGCCAGGATAGTGTGATGTGACTTGTAGTAGTTTTGGTTAGTGAGCTCAACTTTGTCATTACTTTCTATTCACTTTATATAGGTTTGAGGATACGTGCAATCATTTCTATCTTGCGAGGTAAATCAGCTGAAAAGCAACCACAGGTTTAATTAATATTGGAAGACAACAAAGTCTAAAAGATTCTATCTAAACCAAGCCACAGAGGGCCCCATTGGGGGGGTGTATGTATTTAAAGCATGATCTTATTGATCTGATTTTCTTTTTCTTTTTTTGGGTTAAAATTAAAACAATTTGTTTGTTGAATAATGAAGGAGCCTGCAAAAGGCTGAAGAGGGTTTTTGGGGTATCAAAGAAAGAACGTGCTCATGTACAGACGGGCCTCTGTGTAGATTCCCCCTCCTCCAATCCCTTTGAACTCTATCTTATGCATCACTGCCCTATCTCTCTCTCTCTCTCTCTCTCTCTCTCTCTCTTGTGTATTTAGGGGTGAGTGCACAAAAAGGGATGAGAAAGGGAGGTGCTTTTCCTAAAATGCTAATGGCTAAGATGTGGAAGGCAGACAAAAGTAACAAAGAATTTCTTTATAGTGAAGGTAAACGTTTGGTACGAGAGATATTTTTTTTTACTTGGAAAAAAAGATGGTTGAGATTTGGTAGAAATTTTTTTATGTCGGGTAAGTTACGAAAAAGTGTTTGATTGGCTAAAATTTTGTCGGGAAAGTTAGATTCATTTTACTGATACTACATTTAGTTGATGATAAAATGTTGATGGAATAATTATTTTGACTCAACATATTATAATCAGAATCTAAGACTCTAGGCAAAAAAAATAATACCAAAGAATCAATGGAATAATTATTTGCCTTTGTGTAGTTAAAAAGGGAGATATTGGGGAAATTATTTGTTTGCCGAGATTTTTATTACAATACTCATACCAAACATGGTAATTAAATATTCCTCACCCCACTTCCCCATCATTCCATACCAAATACCCGCACCATAATAACTTTTATGATTAAGTTAGAAACTTACTATTAATTAGTGACTCTACTTTTCAAAATAACTTTTTTGACTTAACTTTGAGGTAAGATATGGCTGACTTAGGAAATTTTCTGTGTACTCATCTTCATCTACATTGCAGTGTCCCCATAATAAGATTCAAGGCCAGGTGCATGGATGGATGTTTAAAAACAGAATAATGCTACTCTCATGAGGTACGTACTATAGTGTGGGGCATGTGAACTACTAGAGCTTACATCACAGTATCTCTATATGAGCTGGACTGGGAAGGATAATTTGTTGCTGCTATGTTAAGAGTATGCCATAGACTGCTATGGGGTTTGGGTCCCTTTGGAATTTAGTACTGCATGGACAAAAACTTTTACAGTTTTACTGTAGCTCAATCAGAAAGGTTGGAGCTGAGATATGTAGCCTTTTCTTGTTTTTTTCTTCTTTTCTTTGGTAGTGCAACAAAACGACAACGGCAAACCAAGGCATGATTCAGGCCAATTGTTTCAAGTAACAAGATTTGGTAATGCTTGGGAAAATTTGCATGTGTCACCAAATCGTTCAAATCTTTTGCATTTATATATAAACATGCACGGCCTTCTTATATTATGAGTCTATATCACTATCTAGGTGGTGCAGTGCCTGGTGGACCCAAGAGTTCAATTGAACTGGGTTGCACACTTTGTGTTTCAGAAGTTCAAAGAAAATTATGGGGCCAATTTACTACCAACAAAACCATGCTTCTTTAGATGGGGGGGCACCTGCTAAGAAGCCCCACAGTGCTATGGTTCCTGTTTTCCTCATTTATTTTCGTTTCTAGCTGTCAGGAATGGATGAGTAGATGACTAATTCCTTATAGCACATGTATTGAAAAGAAAAAATTTGGAATAAAATGACTTGTAAATACAATCAAGTGATAGAGTTTTTTTAGATTTTCAAACAGAAAGTGATAATCAAAAGCAAGCAAAATACTAGTAACGGGATGCCAATTTTGAAGTCCTTAACTGACACCAAGCAAGTATATGCCTAACAAGAATAATTCAATTTATAGGGTTAAGGGTGCATTACATAGTATATATGGAAACAATGGAAGTTTATTAAGCTGATGACAATTCACCCAGAACCTTCGTAGGTTGTTTTCTCTGCAAAATTACATATAAAACAAATAGGTAGTTAGGATATGAATGGAAAAAAAAGGTTGAAGTATACAAATTATTATTTATTTATTTTTGGATAAACTACAAGTATCCTCCACGGGAGACAATCCTATTTGAGCCGAGAACATCCACATCATGGTGGGACTAGCTCTCCCAAAGAGAATTTTTTGTATTCACAAGGACTTGAACCCAAAACTTTGCTTAACGGAATCAAGCATATATTACTTGAATCAACCCCTTTGGTACAAATTATTTTCAAATCAATGCAAACTAGGATTAAGATGATGTCAATAATTTAATGTAAGCTGCGGTACAAGCCATTCATCATTGCAACAAAATAGTTTTATAAGTACTTCGGCAAAACTAGCTATCAAGTATCAACTACTAACCGTAGTAATTCCAAACATTCATCACTATGGGAGAGTGACCATTTTGCCACACTTCAGCAAATTATTTACCTGACTGCCACGCAAACAGTAAAAATTCCCGGAATGCCACGCGGCATAATTCGCTACACTGTGCATCGAATTATGTTTGCAAGTAATTCGCTACACAGTGTAGCGAAATATGCCATGTCAGGGTGCACAATCAGCAAAAATGACACGTGTCGAGTTGGCAGTAATTCGCTACACTGTGTAGCGAATTATGCTTGTATTGCTGTCAGCTTGACACGTGTCATTTTTGCCGACTGTGCACCCTGACATGGTATATTTCGCTGCACAGTGTAGCGAATTACTTGCAAACATAATTCGCTGCACAGTGTAGCGAATTATGCCGCGTGGCATTCCGGGAATTTTTACTGTTGGCGTGGCAGTCAGGTAAATAATTTGCTGAAGTGTGGCAAAATGGTCACTGTTCCCATCACTATCTTATCTGCTTGTTACAAAATATCTTATGCACACTAGACTTTCCTGTCATCTACAAAGGCATAGCCTTCACTTTTGCGAGTTATCAATTTTCTAAATCAGATTGTCACATGCCTGGACTTCTGATAAGTTTGTCTAGTAGTCTATCCTAATCAGCTTGGGTGCCTTACTTTTTTCTGCAGAGACAGTACCTCAAGTTCTTTGGGTCTCGTTAGAATCATATGGTAGATATTATAACTAATAGGGTTGTCAAAATCATCAGTGGCCCTAGCAGCAGATTTAAGCATACAATGCTTACTGACCACTTTCCATATCAAGCCATAGCACAGCCGCGATGCTTCTGGCCTAGCTGATAAGATAACTATTATGATGAAGATATGATTGAACTGCAGCATGCCACCTAGAGTGATTTGATCCCAGTTTCTCACTCATGGCAAGTGCATGTGGGTTCAAGAGTTTTCCATAAGGGATAAAACTCAATTGTAGAGTAAATAAAAAAGATGCCAAGGAACTTTCTCCAACTAAAAGGAAGCAGGTCACAGGCTGCCTAAGAGGAATCCTGAAGTCGTACAAGGTGATGCACTGATGCAGTTCTGCTTATTAGCATGAAAGTGATAGCAGACAGAAATGATTAACTCCAAATATAGCACAAAATGATGGTTTTGCATGGGCATTTATGTGGAAGGGAGTATTTAATAATTCATTTGGTAGACGAAATATCCAGTCTGAGGTTGAAATATAGCTGACAAGAATCAACATTGATGGCTGCCAAGCTAGACCCGGACGTCTTATTTTGGACAACTTGGTCCTACAACACAAGCACTAAAGCGAAAGCCGGTTGAGATGATGGAAGCAAATAATTATCACACCCAAACTAATAATAATAAGATGACCTACAAAAAAGAAAAAGAAAAAATGCTGCTATATGTAATATTTGCACAAATTTTAAACCATCCAAGGTCACTTGCCCGTATAAAAAAGAAGGGAGAAAACTATAATAGTTCCGCCCAAGTAATCAGCTCATGTGCCATAGTTTTAGATTTTTCCATGTAAATGTTATTTGAACTTTGAGAAGGGCACTAAATTTGTGTACTGGCTAAAGAGAGAGGGAGGGAGGGAGAGAGAGCTTATATGTAGGGGAAAATACACACACAAAAATACCCAATAGTAACTGATGGGCCTTCAGTAAAGTAACCAAGCCCATTAATTAGGAATTAGTATATATAGAGATGTTTAGGGTGGGGTTTCTTCATGCATGTATTCAGAATTGGTTAGTGGGAAAATTTGGGGATCTCTGGGAGTTGAGATCTCTAGGGGTTTACTTTCTGCATTTTATATTGTATTAGTGTATGTAAAAAGAGGCTATGCCTCCATTGTTAATGAATTCAATAGTGTATTTTTCTGGGTGCCATCAATTTGGTATCAAAGCACTTCCAATCTGGGGGTGTTTCTGATCCAGATCTGAAAAAAGAAAAAAAAAAGAAAAAAAATGGAAAACAAAGTCAATAGAATGGAGAGGAGCTTGGATCGTTTGGAAGCAAACATGGATCGAGTGGAAGAAGGAATGGATTGAGTTGAAGACGCTTTTCATTAACTTCAGAAAACAATTTGGACGTTAATAGATCGCATCGATTCTTGTTTTGACGAAGAGAAAAAGAAAGACTACACGAAGAAGAACAGCAAACAGAGAAGGAAGATTGCAACTCAAATCCAATCAGAAAAACGGTAGAAATTCAAAAGAAATCAACAACCAAATTAGAAATGGAGCAAATAAAGGAAGGAGAAGAGCGAAACGAAATAGACAACGATCGGGGACTGTAGCCCAGTCTTCGCGCAGTGGTGCGATAGAAGAGACGTACTGCAGCGAGCGGCAGGGAGTAGGATTCCAACGGCATACGTGGGAGGAGAAGGCAGACGACGTTGGAAGTAGACATATAGGAAGACCGTTTGCTACAACAACCCAAGCACAGAGGCTCAAAGAAACGCATGAAGAAAAAAAGAAAAAAGAAGATATAGAAAAATTTGAAGAAAGTTATGAAGAACACGATGAAATCAAAGAGAAGGAAAAGGTTAGGGAAATTGGGTACGGGGATGAACCATACAATGGGGGCCCAACTGATAATGGTGTGTAAGGACCCTGCAAAAGAATTAAGAACTAATTCCAGAAGCACAAGATAGGACACAACAATGGCAATGAATTATGCAAAAGTGAGATATACGTATATTAGCAACTTCAACAACTATTACAAGTTCCACTCAGATGACTACTCACATAGTCTAAGACTAATTCGAGAGTGTCTTAGTTCTCTCCTCTACTCACTCCTTACTATCAGCATAATCCTTCACTACCCAAAACCGTTCCATTATAAGGACCCCACTCACACCTCACACCTCCCACTCCCCACTCTAACTAACTACCATATTGTTGTTAGCCACCAACACTTAAGAGTGCCACGTCCATAACAACTTTTGCCACATCATCCCTTGGCTGACCCATAGATCTGCTACTATCACGCCTTTTGTAAGTTTGTATGGGCTTCGTTACAATACTACCCCCAAAGGCTTTCACCTTGTCCTCAAGGTGAAAATCGGGAAAATGGGACAAAATAGAGGAAGCCAACTCCCAAGAATTTTCAAATGTAGGCAGATCCACCCATTGAATGAGCACCTCCGTTAAGCCAAATGTCTCTCAACATGTTGCCATCCGGATAACCCAAAGGCCCAGCTATTTTTTCAAACTCCTCCCTATACTCTCTCACGCTACCTGTCTGTTTCAGCTTCAGCAATGGTGCAAACGTGCAGTTCGCATCCATGCCCTGAAATCGACGAAGGACATGAGCCCTAAATTGAACCCAGGTAGCCTCCGGATTTTGACTCTCCCACCATTGAAACCAATGGAGCGCCTTCCCTTCCAACACAATTAACACCGACGTCAGCTTGTCTGCTTCCGGAATTCCATTAATGGAGAAATAGCGTTCCACTCGATGAACCCATCCGTAGGCGTCAGTTCCATCGAATAATGGTAATTCCAATCTTCTTCCTGGAGCTTCAAACCCTCCGTTTGCAGTACCCGCTCCGGTGTTCCCAACTCCACCAACCGTTCCACTACCGCCGCTGCCTCCTCCATTTCCGTTCCCATCCCCATCGCGATCCAAAATGGCCCCACGAAATAACCTGCGCAATTCTTCTTGCGCCGCTTCCGATTGACGGAAACGAGCTTCCAAACCTTCCTCTACCCGACGAGCCCGTTCCTCGCTGGCATTCAGCCACTGTGCCAGACGTTCCTCCATCGCAACCAAACGATTTTCCATTAACCTAGTCAAGACCATTCAAAGCTCCCAGGATCGGGAGCTCTGATACCAGTTGTAAGGACCCTGCAAAAGAATTAAGAACTAATTCCAGAAGCACAAGATAGGACACAACAATGGCAATGAATTATGCAAAAGTGAGATATACGTATATTAGCAACTTCAACAACTATTACAAGTTCCACTCAGATGACTACTCACATAGTCTAAGACTAATTCGAGAGTGTCTTAGTTCTCTCCTCTACTCACTCCTTACTATCAGCATAATCCTTCACTACCCAAAACCGTTCCATTATAAGGACCCCACTCACACCTCACACCTCCCACTCCCCACTCTAACTAACTACCATATTGTTGTTAGCCACCAACACTTAAGAGCGCCACGTCCATAACAACTTTTGCCACGTCATCCCTTGGCTGACCCATAGATCTGCTACTATCACGCCTTTTGTAAGTTTGTATGGGCTTCGTTACATGGTGCAAGGCCCAATTTTGGAAATTCTGATGAACTAAAGGAGCAGACCACAGTGGTTACTAAAGGAAGCAATTGGCCAAGCAAACGAAATGGGCCCAGTGCTCTACAACAGGGGCCCAATTTTATTACTGGAGGAAATAGGAGTGTTGGGCCACAAAAACAGCCCAATGACACCCATCTTACTCTAGGGCAGGGTTCAGTTGCCATGGGCAAAGGGCTGCACAAGGAAGGTTAATGGAGAACGACAACTACACTAACCAGAGCACGAGCTTCCGCTGGCTGAGGGCGGAGAAAATGGAGGATCGATGGTGGAGCAGCGCGATTGGAAACGTGCAGGGCAGCAACACGCAGAACACCAACACAGGGACCCAGTCCTCATATGGAGACACCATAGAAGCCACGTACAGAGGCGAGAGGTGGGGAACAAGATGCCGACAACTTACACCGAACGTGATGGAACAAGGGAGGAGGAATCTTGGTTCTAGGTGTGATGCAATCTTCTCCGTGAACCACGTATACGGTAATCAACAACTTTCGGTGATGTTATTGCGGGCGAGAAGCGAATTCGCAGATTTGGGGAAAGAATATCTTTCGCACCTCGATCGAGGGGATGACAGGGTCATGCAGTTGAGCGTGCACAGGATTATAGAGGTAATATGTCAAATGCAAGGGGTTGATGAATTTTTAAAGGGGTGGAGACTGCTTGGAATAGGACATGCAGAGAACGCTAATGATCTACAGGCCATTGCTCGTAAGACATGGAGTAAGACATGAGGAAGGGGGCAATAGAATTCAGCAGTGGCAGCTTGTTTACTTCAATCATAACTTGGTCAATATGCTTCAAGCTATGGGACCCCTGAGGAATGTATCTCGCATTACTTGTCCTCTTCCCTCACCTTGAGGACAAGGTGAATTTTGGAGGAGTATTGATGGGCCTTCAATAAAGTAACCAAGTCCATTAATTAGGAATTAGTATATATAGAGATGTTTAGGGTGGGGTTTCTTCATGCATGTATTCAAAATTGGTTAGTGGGGAAATTTGGGGATCTCTGGGAGTTGAGATCTCTAGGGGTTTACTTTCTGCATTTTATATTGTACTAGTGTATGTAAAAAGAGGCTATGCGTCCATTGTTAATGAATTCAGTAGTGTATTTTTCCGGGTGCCATCAATTTGGTATCAAAGCACTACCGATCTGGGGGTGTTTCTGATCCAGATCTGAAAAAAGAAAAAAAAAAGGAAACAAAGTCAATAGAATGGAGAGGAGCTTGGATCGTTTGGAAGCAAATATGGATTGAGTGGAAGAAGGAATGGATCGAGTTGAAGACGCTTTTCATTAACTTCAGAAAACAATTTGGAAGTTAATAGATCACATCGATCCTTGTTTTGCAGAAGAGAAAAAGAAAGAACTACACGAAGAAGAACAGCAAACAGAGAAGGAAGATTGCAACTCAAATCCAAACAGAAAAACGGTAGAAATTCAAAAGAAATCAACAACCAAATTAGAAATGGAGCAAATAAAGGAAGGAGAAGAGCGAAACGAAATAGACAACGATCGTGGGACTATAGCCCCGTCTTCGCGCAGGGGTGCGATAGAAGAGACGTACTACAGCGAGCGGCAGGGAGTAGGATTCCAACAGTATACGTGGGAGGAGAAGGCAGACGACATTGGAAGTAGACATATAGGAAGACCGTTTGCTACAATAACCCAAGCACAGAGGCTCAAAGAAACCGATGAAGAAAAAAAGAAAAAAGAAGATACAGAAAAATTTGAAGAAAGTTATGAAGAACACGATGAAAACAAAGAGAAGGAAAAGGTTAGGGAATTTGGGTACGGGGATGAACCATACAACGGGGCCCCAACTGATAATGGTGCAAGGCCCAATTTTGAAAATTCTGATGAACTAAAGGAGCAGACCACAGTGGTTACTAAAGGAAGCAATTGGCCAAGCAAACGAAATGGGCCCAGTGCTCTACAACAGGGGCCCAATTTTATTACTAGAGGAAATAGGAGTGTTGGGCCACAAAAACAGCCCAATGACACCCATCTTACTCAAGGGCGGGGTTCAGTTGCCATGGGCAAAGGACTGCACAAGGAAGGTTAATGGAGAACAACAACTACACTAACCAGAGCGCGAGTTTTCGATGGCTGAGGGCGGAGAAAATGGAGGATCGATGGTGGAGCAGCGCGATTGGAAACGTGCAGGGCAGCAACACGCAGAACACCAACACAGGGACCCAATCCTCATATGGAGACACCACAGAAGCCACGTACAGAGGCGAGAGGTGGGGAACAAGATGCCGACAACTTACATCGAACGTGATGGAACAAGGGAGGAGCAATCTTGGTTCTAGGTGTGATGCAATCTTCTCCGTGAACCACGTATACGGTAATCAACAACTTTCGGTGATGTTATTGCGGGCGAGAAGCGAATTCGCAGATTTGGGGAAAAAATATCAATCGCACCTCGATCGAGGGGATGACAGGGTCATGCAGTTGAGCGTGCACAGGATTATAGAGGTAATATGTCAAATGCAAGGGGCTGGTGAATTTTTAAAGGGGTGGAGACTGCTTGGAATAGGACATGCAAGGAATGCTAATGATCTACAGACCATTGCTCGTAAGACATGGAGTAAGACATGAGGAAGGGGGCAATAGAATTCAGCAGTGGCAGCTTGTTTACTTCAATCATAACTTGGTCAATATGCTTCAAGCTGTGGGACCCCTGAGGAATGTATCTCGCATTACTTGTCCTCTTCCCTCACCTTGAGGACAAGGTGAATTTTGGAGGAGTATTGATGGGCCTTTAATAAAGTAACCAAGCTCATTAATTAGGAATTAGTATATATAGAGATGTTTAGGGTGGGGTTTCTTCATGCATGTATTCAGAATTGGTTAGTGGGGAAATTTGGGGATCTATGGGAGTTGAGATCTCTAGGGGTTTACTTTCTGCATTTTATATTGTATTAGTGTATGTAAAAAGAGGCTATGCCTCCATTGTTAATGAATTCAGTAGCGTATTTTTCTGGGTTCCATCAATTTGGTATCAAAGCACTTCCGATCTGGGGGTGTTTCTGATCCAGATCTGAAAAAAAAAAAAAAAAAAAACAAATGAAAACAAAGTCAATAGAATAGAGAGGAGTTTGGATCGTTTGGAAGCAAACATGGATCGAGTGGAAGAAGGAATGGATCGAGTTGAAGACGCTTTTCATTAACTTCAGAAAACAACTTGGACGTTAATAGATCGCATCGATCCTTGTTTTGCAGAAGAGAAAAAGAAAGAACTACACGAAGAAGAACAACAAACAGAGAAGGAAGATTGCAACTCAAATCCAATCAGAAAAACGGTAGAAATTCAAAAGAAATCAACCAAATTAGAAATGGAGCAAATAAAGGAAGGAGAAGAGCGAAACGAAATAGACAACGATCGTGGGACTGTAGCCCAGTCTTCGCACAGTGGTGCGATAGTAGAGACGTACGACAGCGAGCGACAGGGAGTAGGATTCCAACGGCATACGTGGGAGGAGAAGGCAGACGAGGTTGGAAGTAGACATATAGGAAGACCGTTTGCTACAACAACCCAAGCACAGAGGCTCAAAGAAACGGATGAAGAAAAAAAGAAAAAAGAAGATCCAGAAAAATTTGAAGAAATTTTATGAAGAACACCATGAAATCAAAGAGAAGGAAAAGGTTAGGGAATTTGGGTACGGGGATGAACCATACAACGGGGCACTAACCAGAGCGCGAGTTTCCGATGGCTGAGGGCGGACAAAATGGAGGATCGATGGTGGAGCAGCGCGATTGGAAACGTGCAGGGCAGCAACACGCAGAACACCAACACAGGGACCCAGTCCTCATATGGAGACACCACAGAAGCCACGTACAGAGGCGAGAGGTGGGGAACAAGATGCCGACAACTTACACCGAACGTGATGGAACAAGGGAGGAGGAATCTTGGTTCTAGGTGTGATGCAATCTTCTCCGTGAACCACGTATACGGTAATCAACAACTTTCGGTGATGTTATTGCGGGCGAGAAGCGAATTCGCAGATTTGGGGAAAGAATATCTTTCGCACCTCGATCGAGGGGATGACAGGGTCATGCAGTTGAGCGTGCACAGGATTATAGAGGTAATATGTCAAATGCAAGGGGCTGGTGAATTTTTAAAGGGGTGGAGACTGCTTGGAATAGGACATGCAGAGAACGCTAATGATCTACAGGCCATTGCTCGTAAGACATGGAGTAAGACATGAGGAAGGGGGCAATAAAATTCAGCAGTGGCAGCTTGTTTACTTCAATCATAACTTGGTCAATATGCTTCAAGCTCTGGGACCCCTGAGGAATGTATCTCGCATTACTTGTCCTCTTCCCTCACCTTGAGGACAAGGTGAATTTTGGAGGAGTATTGATGGGCCTTCAATAAAGTAACCAAGCCCATTAATTAGGAATTAGTATATATAGAGATTTTTAGGGTGGGGTTTCTTCATGCATGTATTCAAAAAAAATTGTGGGGAAATTTGGGGATCTCTGGGAGTTGAGGTCTCTAGGGGTTTACTTTCTGCATTTTATATTGTATTAGTGTATGTAAAAAGAGGCTATGCCTCCATTGTTAATGAATTCAGTAGTGTATTTTTCTGGGTGCCATCAATAACACTTAGTAATTATTAGAAAATAACCATAAAATTAAGCCTCTGGAACATGTATATACCATGAGTTGTGCCAATAGTCAGCATGCGGTCGATATTATCAATCCGCCCTTGTATGGATTTTAGAATTGAATTCAATGATGAAACTCTTTTCCTAACAATAGAAATCTTGGCAGCATGCTGCATTATGAACGGCAAAGGTGCATCTTCGAGTAACTGATCAAGTTCTGCCAAAAAAGAAAGATAAATTTCAAGTTAGCAAATTGTAGATATAGAGTATCAAGAAATTATGACATCATAGTGTAATAGAAGAAGCAGTAGCAGAGGCATTATCATTAAGCATAACTGAACTGAAAGTATAGCAAAGGAAACCCATAAACTACAGCTGCGAGTTTGACATGCCAATGAAGACTCCACGGAGAGCAGATTGCAGAGAACCTGAATAGTTTAGTTGTCTAAGGAGGAGTGTAGTATTATTATTTTTTCTTTTAGTATGTGGAATATAAAAACCACTCTCCAAGAAATCCTGACTAGATAGGGTAAGGATGAGAGAAATCCTATACGCAGCTGTAACTTTGCTTTTGTAAGAGACTATTCCTGAATTCAAATCCGTGACCTTTCAGTCACAAAGGAGCAACTTTACCAATGCTCCAGGCTTGCCCTTTTAATCTAATTGGCTTTATGGTGCAACAAACTTCTGGTCGCAAAATTCAAACTTTATGGTAAAACACTATTCACTGAAGGCTAAGAAATGCATCTCTCATAAAAACCGCTAAGCTAGACCTTATAGTTGCCGATTTAACTTCCTTATTTCACTGAGATGGAATTAAATGTGTTTTGAATAAAATGGTTAAACCAAGGTTTTAGTTCAAATTAATATTTCACACTTCTTTGTAAAACACTCCTGTTCAATTGGGTAGAACCAGTAATGTCTACCTGGTAGAAGCTGGTGTTTCTATCTACGGATGAGTGGTAGAGATGTCTGATAATGGTGAGTCAGTATCTCCAGCCAATAGTCCGATAGAAGTAATGAAGGGTGTCTTTGTGTGCACTTGAGGAAAGTGAGAATGCTCTGGATGGTGGAAGACAACGAGTGCTCCAATGTATGCATATGTGTCCCTCCTGACAATGTGCCAGCCTTTTGTAAAGGTCCGGTGGCAGTTGAGAGAATGTGGAGAGGTCCACAGCAGGAAATCCACGTGTGGTGATTGTGGGTGGTGTGGTGGTGGTGACAACGAGAGCGCGGGAAAGAACTATGATGCGGGCTGAAGAGACATGGATCCCGGAGGCTAAGAAATGGATCCCTCATAGAACTTGCTCATCTGGACCATATAACTTGCCAACATTACTTACTTATTCCAATATACGAGTTTTATTATGAGGGTTAAGCCAAAGGTATCATACCAAATTAATACGAAAATCATCAATTGCAAACGCTAATTTAAAGTTGCTAACAATTTTATGTGGCAGCAATATAAAATAAAACCTATTCCGAGTTGAGTGAATCACATAATTATTTCCAGCTTTGTCTTTCTTAAGGTTGAAAAATCATAAAGAGGAAAAGAGAGGGAAAAGAGAGGGAAAAGCAAGTCTATAGCAACTAAAGCTTAACTTCTTTAACCTTAAATTAGCAGTAATAAAGTAACCAAATCTTCGAGAAAGCCAACAATAACTGCTACTTGTCCAATGGTCCAGCAACTTCCTTCCCAACTTTTACTTTCCTGCCATGGAATCCATCTTCAAATGCTTGTGAGAAGACAAAAAGCTCTAACCATAGAAATCAAAACTTTGTACACCCTTGTGCACCTCGAGTACATTAAGACAAAGCATCTTCATGAATTACACATTCTTCTTTCTTCTCCGTACATATAGAATAACAAATAATGTCTCGTCTCCTTATGCCTTTTCTGAGTTTCTAAAATAAAGCTTAGAAACACCAAGACCAAGAGTTGTGACCAAGTAGTAAAGGTGCCTACTTTTCTCACTCAAGGCTTGGGTTCAAGCTGTTTCCAAAGCATCTGCTAGGGATACAGCTAGGTATAGTGGGAACCTACTGTTTCTCTCTTAACCCACAACCAACTCCTTACTGTATTGTAACAAGAAAAATAAATCTAACTCATAGGACCTGATGGCCTACCTATGCACATGCAAATTCATATCAAGAATTTGACATGGATCTCCCTTCCCTAGGTAAACTAAGCCTATGTCCACTATCAAACTTTGTCAAATTTCAAAAACCATAACTCACTCTTAAAAACCAAACATGTTAATAGGTATAAAGGACAGAAAATTTCTCCAATAATAATAATGATATACTGTAACAGTCTAGTGGCATGGCTGAGCAGCCAACCGCCAAAACATCCCAACCTCCATCAGCTCTACAATCTAACACTCTGGCTACCATGCAGGTATGAGCGCACATCCCATTACCACGACAAAGTTTCCATGACAAGTTACTCCTCACAACCTACGCCACATCCACTCAGATAGACTCATAGGTAGCGGGTGCAAATGGGTCAGACGAGAAACCTACATCCTAGCCTACGTTAGGGCAGGGTAGAACAGGCTCAACCCATACAAAAAGACCATTCATAAATCTATTTTTACGAGGCCTGACCTACAAGCCAGCTTATATCGCATTATTTATTTTAATTAAAATAAATACTTAAATCATTTTAGTTAATAAAATAATATTATTTTATTTATTTTTTCTAATTCTTGATAAGTATTAAAAGCTTGATAGACTTAAATAGGTTAATAGACCCATGCAGACATTGAGTTTTTAATATGAGGTAGAATCCTTTGACACCTCATCTGAGAGTCATTAGATCAAAAAAGATTAATGGTGTCACATGCTTACAAATTAGAATCGTTGATCTTTTTTGATCTAACGACTCTCAGATGAAATGTCAAACTTCAAATTTGACACCGGTGTCAAAGAATTCTACCTCTTTTAGTATAAGTCAAACTAAGACTATAATTTAACTTAAATTGAGCTAATAAGTCAGAGCATACTCAAAATACTTTGCACAGGTCCAGTCTATTTAGACCAAAGCCTAACGCGGCCCATTTACACCCTTACTCATGAGCACAAGCGGGCAGTTCACCTCTGCTATAAATAGCTCTCCAAACTTTCAGGTATGCATCTTACTATTCACATTCTCCACCTCAGTCATTCATTTACTAACTTGAGCGTGAGAGTCCCAAGATCTACCATAACCAGTCCAGGTAATTCAGACTGAACAAATAACAATAACAAAAAAAAAAAAAAAAAAACCTTGCAAACACAAGACATATAAATTGAGTCTAATTTTGGTATTTGAGAATATAAAGTAGGTATTTAAGTTTCTCAAAAACAAATAGCACTGTTACTAATATTCAAAATCAAGCATAATGTATTATACCAAAAAAAAAAAAAAATCTTGCATAATGTAGGACAATCACTGCAGAAGAAAAAATGGAATAAGAAAAAGTAACGTAACGTGACCTCGGGTGAGACGATCAATGGCGGAAGAGAGGTGGTCCTGGCTCCTGAGAGTTTCTTGAGCTCTGCAATCGAAATCCCTAATCACAGTTGAAAGAATCGATGACAAGCCTTTGGCCAAAACTTCGGAGCTCTTCAAGAGGGGTTCATCAGCGTTCTCGCCGGCGTGGGAATTCGAAGGTTCCGTTCGATCAACGACGCTATCGTTTTCCGAAGTTTCCATTGTTGGGGGGGAAAATCTGAAGCTTTCTTCCACACACGCTCACGGCAGAGGTTTCATCGCGGCGGAGAAGGTGGTGGTGAGAGTGATTTTGCGGCGGAAGTTAGGGTGGTAAAATTATGCTGCGACTGTGAGGACAGTAGTAGCTCATTACCTTAACCAGCTGTGCACATTACTTTTCTTTTATATTATTTTACATTAATTAACGATGTGTGTTTTTCTAATTATGAACTTATATTAATTGGCTAATAATTTTTTTTATATCAACACTAATTAATAAGTTGGTTTGAAATTTTTAAAGTTTCAAATCTGCTAAAATATAAGTTACCCCTTAAATTTTGATCATATTTTAAATTATCTCCTTATATTTTTAATTGTTTTAATTAACCTATGTTCTTTATAATTATTTCAGAACAACAATTATATTAAAAATTTTACAAACTATGTTAAATATGCTCTCATGCACTACGCTCCAAATCTCAAAAATTTCTTCTCTCTTTTTTCTATGTTCTCCCATTATTACAATTTTCATTGGATCTTTTCTCAATAGTTTGGGATGATTTCGATTTGAATTAGAGAAGATTAATGTGTCTCTTTTCTTCGATGTTCTCCAATGGTTTCTCTTAATACATATTAACATCTTTTGCGAATGGAAACAATCATCGCTGGAAACTTTGTAACTGTTGTGGAGGTAAATTTGATTACTTATGGCTTCCTAAAATATGAGTGTTTAGCTCTTGAATATTTATTTATACAAAATTAAGAGAAATACATCAAATAAGTGTTTAGCTCTTGATTACTCATGGCTTCTTAAAATACGAGTGTTTAGCTTTTGATTTGGGGCTTAGTGCATGTGAGGAGGTTTAATAGAGTTTGTAAAATTTTAAACAGAATTGTTGATTTGAAACAATTATAAAATACATGGGGTTAATTGAAACAATTAAAAGTACAGGAAGTAACTTATATTTTAGCGACTCTTTAATAAGTAAGTTCGTTATGACATTAATCTCAAGTTGGGCTAAGTTACAGTTAAATCTAACTTCGTAATTAGTAATAGTAACATTTTTTTTTTTGTAATTGTGAATTTATGATATTATCAATGACTTGAATTTGGCCTCTACAATTTTCACACCTTTTGTTTTATTTTAATTTCCTTAATTTTTTTTGGAGGTTACAAGGAATTGAACACAACACTCTACACTACACACACTCTTAACACACACCCCACACCACTAGGCTAACCCTAGTGGTATTTTAATTTCCTTAATGATAAGTTGGACATCCAACTAATACAATTCGAGCCAGCATGGACGAACCTATATGGGGGCCGGTGGTGGCCCCCGCCCCCTTAAAATATTTTTTATTTAAAATTTTTGCATATAAAAAAATTAATTCAAGGGCATGTTGTAGCATCAGACTAAAAATGTACACACAATATATAAATAGTGCTTGGTTAAATGCATAACTTGTTATGGAAAGCTTTACGTTGTACAAAAGTACTAGCATTATATCTCCAAAAAAAAAAAGTACTAGCGTTGTGAATGATTACAAGATGTTGTAGCTATCAACGAATGGAGATTTTCCAAGTTAAAGGAATACAAGGAGAAAAGTATTTAAGTGAAAAAATGAAGCTTTTGACTAGTACATACAGAATGTAGACTTACTAGAAGTATTTTAAATGAAAAAATAAAATTAGGTAGTATCTACTAGAAGTATGTACTAGAAGTTTTTTACCTATTTATGACCATTTCAATCAGAATTAGGTAGTTAAAATGGTAAAATATTTTAAAAATTGAACTAGATAAGCTAGGTTTAGTGGTCGGACTTTGAATCAGTAATATTTTAGTTTGATTATTATTCAGTTTATCTATTCAACAACAAATTTAATAGCTAATTGAATTCTGATTTAATGTTGAAACATTGACCAAAATGAATTGGAATGTTAATAGTTATTGAATAGACGAGTTAATATAATTTTTTTCGCCCCCTATCGTAATAATTTATGGGTTCGCCACTGCGAGCCAGGTTGGTTTGATGGCAAAAATAATTAATTTAATGTAATTTAAATAAAAAAATATGAATTTATTACTGTTTTCAAAATATTTACGCATGTATTGCAGTGTGTTACGCCCTCATTGAGCATCACAGGTCAGGTCCCATGGAGGCGTCACTTCCACATGGGTCACACCCAATTTAGGTGTGACCTGTGAAGCCCA
Source organism: Gastrolobium villosum (assembly GCA_032173675.1). Lineage (NCBI taxonomy): Eukaryota > Viridiplantae > Streptophyta > Magnoliopsida > Fabales > Fabaceae > Gastrolobium > Gastrolobium villosum. Next base: position 11,104 of record JAVKPL010013015.1, on the reverse strand, counting down.
ATTTGGACGTGATACATGCAAAATTGAAGTCCACCTAGGGCGTGAATGGTGCAAATATGTCTATTTAAATCCTTATCCTCCACAACTCTTCACAACTAGGGGTGTTAACGTGCTGGGCCGAGCCGAGCATTGCTCTTAAAAGGCTAACCCTCTATTTAAATATGTCAGTCTGACCAAACCTGTTACCTGTTATGAATATAATTATCAGCCTGCTGCTTGACTTATTTACAAAAAAATAAAAGCCTAGTTTTGCCTGTTAGCCTGATTAAAAAAATAAGACAACAAAAATTTATCCAAACAGAATATACAATCAACAGCACTAGTAATTCCATAAATACTCATAAATTCAATATATATTCAAACAACATAATATAGAACAAAATCATTCAAAAATTCTTTTGAACCAGTAAAATTGGGTTAAATAAATTGATGAGATAGGGCTATTACAAGTAATATAAAAAATATAAAATAAATATTTATATACTAGGCCAGCCTAGGAGGCTCTAAGGCCGAGCTATAGAATTAGAGCCTGAGACCTTTTTATTAAACGAGCTTTTATATAAGTCCAAGCCTGGTTCCAACAACCAATTTTAGACATGTAAGCTCAGGCCTTTACGAGCCGAGCAAAAGGCCCTTGAAAGGCCCCTGGTCCGTTTAGCATCCCTATTCACAACTCTTCTCCACTGTCAATCCTTACTTTTACATACAAAATTATTAGTTTATTCATAGTTTCTTATTTTATTTGTTATTCCATTTAAAAATGAGTTCACATTCTGATTATGTTCGTGTTGTATTGTATTACAATGGTAGGAAGGTGGAAGGACGATGTGGTGTACTTTTTGAAGGTGAAAAAAGGCCAACACATATCAAGCGCAACTCAACAATTGATGAACTGCATAAGAGAATCCGTGAAAAGTTAGCTCTTCAAGGTAACCAATCTATCACTCAGGTCACCACAACAAGGTTATGACAATCTGAACAACACATTAATTTGCAAATTGTGGATGATGAAGACATAGATATGATAATGGAAGAATTTTTCAACCAGTCAAGGAAATATTTTGTGGATATTGTTGGAGCAAAGGATGTTGTTTTAACTGTGAGGTCAGTTGCTTTAAATTCTCCACGTAATGCATCAACATCTGCTGCTCTAGTTGTTAACATTTATGAGGAAGATGAAAATGACCATACTTGGGTTATACATGACGACTATGACGAGTCGGTGATGATGACGAGAAAATATCGCATTGGAAGAACGTCTTCTGGCTGAGGATGCTAGTGCTTCAGAAGGAGATGACGATGGTGATAGGCTCGCGTCTCAAATACCAGTATATCATGATCCAGTGGAGTCTCAAATCCCGGAACTTAATGACATGGGCTCCACATAATTAGCACAACATCATTAAGGTATTTTAGTAAATAACTTGTATGTGATTTTGTTAGTGTAAATATTATATTTAAATTGTTAATTCGTAGACGCAACAGGTGATGATGTTGTTATTCCAATTTGGGATCCAATTCCACATTACCATATATTTAATTGGATTTATTGGAGCGAACAAGAATCATGTACTGATGGTTCGGTTTCGGGATCGGGATCATTACAGGGATTGTTGCAATTGGGTGACAAGTTATTTGTGAACAAGGAATTTGCAACCAAAAAGGAGGTTCAAATGGCACCAAAGACAAACCTCATAAGGGAGCATCAAGATGCATTTCTAAGTGAAAGCACGCCTACAAAGTTAAGCATGAAATGTTGCGCGCATGATAAGGGTTTCCCGTGGAGGGTTAGGGCAATAAAACCAGTGTTTGGTGAAAATTAGAAGGTTACCAGATGGGGCGGAGATCACAATTGTTTGAATGACCACATTTCTCAGGGTCACGGACAGTTTGATGCTGACGTCATTGCTTCACTCATCCTAGGTACGTTTTTATATTACTATGTGATGATACAAGTTAATGCTATGTATGTTATTCTTAATGTCTACGTCACAATTTCCTTGCTAAGGATGATAAAGGAAGAACCATCAGTCTCAATTGCACTAATTCAGGAAAGGATCACCTCTAACTATGGATTCAAATTTTCATATAGAAAGGCATGGTATGCGAAGCAGAAAGCAAATGCAATTATATATAGTGATTAGGAGGAATCGTATGCATTTTGCCTAGGTGGTGTGAATATATGCTTCGCTTTTCACCAGTTCTTTTTATCATATTCAAACAAATGATTATTATTTAGAGCAAGGAATAGTTCCTAGAAAATGCATATTTTATCATATCTTCTGGATTTTTAGATAGTGTAGCGAGGCTTTCAATTTTTCCAAACCAATGATACAATTGATGGTACTCATTTATATGACAAGTACAAAGGAAAATTGTTGGTTGCCACGGCTCAAGATGGAAAAGATGAATGAATGTTTACCACTTGCATTTTCCATTGTTGAAGGTGAGACCTTGGAATCCCGGGACTATTTTCTTGTGAATATTCAAGCTCATGTTACGCAAATGTCAAATATATGCCTCATTTCGGATCGACATCGTAGCATAATCTCTGATGTGAAGAATAACCGTAATTGGCAGCCACCGAATGCATATCATATGTTTTGCCTTCGTCATACTGCTATAAATTTTAATCAAAAGTTTAGGAATGAGAGGTTGAAGAGGACATTAAAGAACTTAGGTATGATTAACCAATTTTAACTCCATTTTTTTATACATTAAGTACTTCAAAGTTATATATTTATCATTATGTACAGGTTATATCCCTTCAATGGTTGACACGTGCATATGATGTGGAAGGACAAAGATATGGGCATATGACAACTACTTGGAAGAATCTATAAACAAGGTGTTAATAGGGGAAAGAAATATGCCAATAACTGCTTTAGTTAAACACACAACATATTGGTTCATTATTTTGTTACTAGGGGTCAAACAACTGCTTTACAACTTCAATCCGCACATCGTCATTGCAAAAATGTAGTTGAACTGCTGAAGCACAATGAGTATCTAGCTACAGGCCACCATGTTCGTACATATAAAGTTGATCAAACAGTCTTTTGAGGTTGACTAGGGATGGGAGAGGTCGTACTCTGTCAATCTTCTAGAGAGGTTTTGTCAATGTGGAAAGTTTAAGGCCTTCAAATACCCCTGCAGTCATGTTGCTGCTACTGCTTTAAGTGTTCGTCAGAATCCTTTCCAATACATGGATGACGTATTCTTGACAACTAACTTGGTTCAGGCATACTCGTTTCCGTGGCAGCCAATTGGTAATGAGCAAGTTATTCCACCAAGTGCAGGTCCAATGCTTATACATGACTCTTCTATGCAGCGTGCAAAAGGTCGTCCAAGGTCCACCATAATCCGTAACGAGATGGATGAAGTCGAGACAAGTCAAAGTCGTATTAGGTGTGGTATTTGCAACCAGCATGGCCATAAATTGGTAAAAGTGAAAAACTTGGGGGTATATATAGATTGCAGTGTATCACGCCTGGTTAGAGCATCATTGGTCACACCTAAATTGCGCATGACACACTAGGCAATGACGTTTACTTTGGGCGTGACCTGTGACTCCCAATCAGGGCGTGACATACTGCAAGACACGTGTAAATATTTTGAAAATAGTAATAAATTCATTTTTTTATTTAAATTACAATAAATTAATTTTTTGCCTCGGTTTGACCGGTACTCTCATATACTTTGCCACAAACTTAACTTAGAGCTCGTTTGAATATATATATATATATAAGGGGAGGTTATACTTACTACCATTTTTTCTTACTATCAAATCTTAAGTGTTGATTTTAGTCAATCAAATGATTATAATTTATTGGGTTATACTTTTTAATTAATTATTAAATTTCAATAAATTATAACCGTTAGATTGACGAAAATCAACAGTTAAAATTTGATAATAAGAGATAGTAAGTATAACTTTTCCCATATATATATATATATATATATATACATAGTTATAGTTATACGTTCTTTTTAAGCTAAAACAAAAAAAAATAAATTAAAAGTTGTTTGATTATTACATAAAACTTTTAGTTTAAAAATTATTTTGAAATACACATTTTAAGAAAAGCCTGTTTCTTTCTCTCTATCTCTACTGCTCTTCCTTAAAAAAATATATACATAATTTAAGAAAAATTGATAAGAGCTTAAAAAGAAGCTCCTCCTAAGAACTTAAAAATAAAAATAAAGAAACACACAATTATAAGTACTTATGTTGTTTTATTTATATTTTGTCCTTAAACACCAACACCATGTAATAAGAAATAAATGATAATAACAAGCAAGCACACGGATGAAGTAATATAGAGTTGTTATTAGTCTCGAATTTGAGTTCTATGAATGAAATTGTGTAAAAAAAAATTGGTAAGAAAAACTTTATCAGCTTGTAATCTTACCCAGCTCGACTAAATTAACCCTCTAACTCATGAAATGATAGAGAAATTTAAAATTAAGATAAACTAAAATACACAAAACAATATGGGAAGAAACGCCTCCAACACAAGTTTAATAGTATTCGAATGGATCAACGAAATTAAATCGGTTAAATAAAAAAAGGAAAAATATTTGTTCATTTAAAGATTAATTAGTGTTTTATTTAAAATTAAAATTAAAAAAACTTCTCATTTCTGTTCCTTGATTTTTATTATGTATATCTCTTTCTCACTTTTAACGATATAATTCTATCTTCTTTTAAAGAAAAATTACAAATGCCATAAAAAATATTAATTTTTTATTCAAATAAGCATAAAAAATATATAAAAACAACTTTTATAATTTTTCATGTATCAAATTTTGTTTTTACTCCTAAATAACCTTATTATTAGTTTTATCCAGAAAGTAACCTAAGAACCCGGGAAAGTTCTTATCAAATATCTTCTTTTACTAGTTTTCCTTTTCAGAAAATGTTTGTGCTTTTTTTATTGTAATAGATAGAGAAAATAAAATAGGCCAGAACAAAACGAGGGAAAGCTACCCCCTATAATCTTGAAGAAATCTATCTTTGCAACCTACAGGAGGTGTGTTAAAAAACTGAATATCTCAATTTGCAAAAAAAACATGCGTAGCTAACCAATCAGCTACCTCATTCGCTTCTCTACAAGTATGAGAGACATAAACCTGCCAGCTTCTCCCTAATAATTCCTTGTTACGTAAAATCAGTCCATGTAAAGGATGCATCTCAGTATTTTGTTTGGAAAATAAATTAATTGCAATTGTAGAGTCACATTCAAGCCACACCTTTCTATAACCACATTTCCAAGCTATTTGAAGACCCAAATAAGAACCCCAAATCTCAGCAGCAACCGATGAACTATGCCCCAAATTCTTGGAGAAACCAACTAACCAATCACCTCTACAATCTCTTATAACCCCTCTACATCCAGATTGTAATCCACCTTGAGCACAAGAACCATCTGTATTAATCTTTATCCACCCTTCAAAAGGAAACTTCCAATTAATGAAAGTTTGAATCCTAGATGATTGCAACCGAAGCCCGCCTTGTTTCAACAGCAATTGAGCTTGGAAGTAATTGTCTCTCAAAAGAAAAGCTGAACGAATAATGCTAGAAGGATCAGTCTCCAAATGCTCAAAAAACCATTCATTTCTTGCTTTCCAAATTAACCAGCACATAATACCAAAAAGAGTTGATCAATTTCAAGACACCTGTTCCACGTAATCAGTTGAGAGATTAAAATGTAACCACTCACCCAGATTTTGCGCAAAGAAGGATTGCCACTTATGATGAGGAATCAGATGGCACCATATTTCCCGAACCTTCCAACAATCTCTAACCACATGAAGACAATCCTCGTGACCATAGATACACCGAGAACACAAACTATTATCAGAAATGTGACGACGCAAGTGTTGAGCATTAGTCAAAATGTTATTCCCCAACAGCAACCAAAGAAAAGTTTTAACTCTAGGTGGCCCATTCCAACCCCACACTTTGTCTCAGGAACAACTTCTCAACCCTTGAATATACCGCTGTAGGAGACTTAAAGACTGGTCATTTAAAAATAAGTAAGCAGAACGTATCGTAAATCTACCATCAGCAGTCAAAGCCCATATCACACGGTCACCACCACCAAGAGGAGATGAAGGGTGAATATTTGCAATGCGTATGCAAACCTCAGGCGGAAGAAGATGATCAAAACAGACCAGTTCTAGGACCCTTCCTCCATAACATACTGAAGAGTTGAGCAATACATTTCCTCATCCGGGACAACCTGCAAGACAAAATTGATTAGAGGATCAAGATTTGGCACCCATTTATCCTTCCAGAATAACGTGGCATCTCCTGCACCAATTATAATACGATATCCATCCACCACATTATGCCAAGGGTTACAAATAGCCCTCCAAAGAGGAGAAGCGTTGGTAGGAGTTGTAATATCCGGAATTAGATACTGAGGAACTCTATATTTATTCCTCAACAATCTAACCCACAAAGCATCTGGCTGCGTCATCAAGGCATGCCCAAGCTTCATAATGAAAGCTTTATTAAATTGTCTCATATTTCTAAATCCAAGACCATCGTCTGCCTTTGGTAAACACACATTATCCCAGGCAACCAATGCCATCCTCCTTTGATCTGGTTTAGCTCCCCAAATAAAAGCTCAGGTTTTCTTCTCAATCTCCTGACAAACATTCATGGGAATTAACCCTGTCTGCATGGAATAAGTAGGGATAGTGCTTAATACTAATTTGGCTAAAACAATCCTACCTGCAAAAGATAAGGTAGATTGCTTCCAACCATTTAGATGTTGATTCATCCTCTTCATCACATGAGCATAAGAACTCTTAGAAATTCTCCCATGGTGCAGTGGAATACCAAGATATTTTCCAAGATCCATAGTTAGGGAAAAACCTGTCTCATTACTATCTCGGTGGACCGAATGTGAATGACATTCCTCGAGAAAGAAATCTTCGACTTTTCCCTATTCACTCGTTGACCAGAAGCCTTACAAAAACAATCTAGAATAACTGGAATTATTCTAGCTTGCTCCATCGAGGCCTCAGCAAACAGAAAAAGATCATCAGCGAAGAAGAGATGAGAGATTGGTGTCCCATTCCTTCGTAGTACCATTCCAAGTCCTCCCTTCCACCGCAAGATTAATCATTTGTCCTAGCCGCTCCATGCAAAGAACAAAGAGATAAGGTGAAAGAGGATCATCTTGACAGATACCACGAGAAGGAGTAAACTCACGAGTCATGCTACCGTTCCAAAGCACATTCATTGATGCTGTTGTAACACAACACATAACCATATTTATAAGAGAATATGGAAAACCTGCATAAGATAACGTATCACAAAGAAAATCCCAGGCAATTCTGTCATAAGCCTTCTCCAGATCAACCTTTGGAATCATCCACTCTTTGACCGCTCTCTTCTGTCGCATAGAGTGCATAATTTCTTTAGCCACAATGATTTATCAGTACCTTGTCTCCCAGGAACAAAAGTACACTGGTTAGGCATAGTAAGCTTCCTCATTACCTCTCTAACCCTATTTGCAACAATCTTCGTAACACATTTATACACCACATTGCACAGGCTTATAGGACGAAACTGGGAAATCATCTCAGGCCTGTCAATTTTAGGAATAAGGCAAATCAACGTTTGATTAATGGATCTAACTTTCTGTGGATCAGCAAAGATACCATAGACTAGCTCCAAAACTGCATCTTTCACTAACTCCCATTTAGACTGATAAAAAAGAGCATGGAGACCATCTACCCCAAGAGCTTTATAGGATCCCATCCCAAACATAAAAACCTTCACTTCTTATGCAGATGGGACAAAATTGAGACGGGATAATACAGGAACATCCAAAGCAGGAAACTTACCTCTAACAGGAAACTGAGGCTTGACTCCATCGTCTTCCGTATATAACTTAGCAAAATAACTCACTGCCAAGTTAAGAAGAGCTTCATGATCACCAATCCAACTACTATCCTCATCTTTTAACATATCAATCCGGTTTCTTCTTCTACGAGCAACAGTACAGCTATGGAAAAATCTGGAATCACTATCTCCCCACGCCAACCATCTAGCTCTAGATCGTTGAAACCAAGTAAGTTCTTCCCTAGCCAAAATGGTGTTGAGCTCATCCCACAACGTCTTCTGTAACCTTTCTAGAAAATTACTCGGAGAATGAGTTAAACTATTATCAATACCACGCAATCTCGCATACAGCTCATGCTTTTTTTTTATTAACCTGGAAATACTGACGATGCCACTCAGACACATGACGCCTGAATGTGGAGTTCATATCCAGCCAACTCGAACCTGCTTCCCAACAATCCTTAACAATTCCAGTAAAGTCATCACTAGTTAACCATGCGACCAAAAAACGAAAGGGACAAGGTCTATTCAAATTATACTGCAACGGACCATCCCATAACAGCAAAGGACGGTGATCAGAACCATAGAAATTAAGATGAGTTAATCTACGATTCGAAAAACCAATATCCCAATCCTCATTAGTCACAACTCTATCAAGTCTTTCCTTCAATGCTCCTCTCTGCCAAGTGAACCTAGGACCTATTGCACCAATATCTTACAGACCACAATAATCCAGACACTCACTACAGTCAATCATACTCCTCCAATTCGGTGCATTACCACCCTATTTTTCATCCCTACTAAGATAAGAATTGAAATCTCCCAACACCATCCAAGGACCACTACATTGCTCCTTAAGGATTTGTAATTCCGACCAAATGACTCTTCTCTCCAACAGCCTTGGACTTGCATAAACGAACATTGCAAGTTCTAGCTTACCATTTTCCTTCCAGAGTAAGCTAGTGTGAATATATTGAAAATGATGCTTTAAAACGTTGACTTGGACATTATCAACATTCCAAAGTAACAAAATACCACCTGAATAACCCACTACTTCAGTAAAAAAGTAATCACTAAAACCAATTCTTCTAATTTTACGACCTGCTTTCAAACCACTAGAACGGGTTACTAAAAGAACTAGAATATCTATTTTGTGTCTTTGAACAAGATCTTTTATTAAGGGTGTTGACACCATATTTTGTCCAGGAGATATAACAATAAAAATAAAAAAATCCCATCACTGATGTATCTTCTGCAATGGAGGTTGGCCACTATTACAAGGTACCATGTTTACTTGTGAGAGTGGAGAAACAGAGACCCAAAAATGGAAAGTTGAATAGACCTTCATATGGTCTAAAGATGATACCATTCCAATACACTGAGAATACCCTTTCTACTTATTATCCACCATATAGAACAAGTGAGGTTCTTCTTTTTTCGTCATCTATAAAAATCAGAAACACAAAGATAGGGAGATCAGTCTTCCTCCATCGATTCCACAATCTTCACCAGGGGAAATATCAAAAACTCAAGGTGAATAAACTCTAAGCTTTCTTTGGAACCAAAATACCCACAAACCCAAAATCATCAACTTAAATCCCCCATCAGCCACGGAGCCCAGATCTGTTGAATCACAACCATCTCATTACTTCACCGCTGCACCAAGAATCTCATCAGGTTTGCTTAGTGGCCGCCTCTATAGCACTATTGCCGGAGCACCACCGCGCTGTCACCGGTCACCAGCCACCGCTGCTGTCGGTCAACCCGTAACCTTGTTGCCGCCATTCTCCAACCTTTGCGCCCCGTCTCAAGCTCATAGCCTTCGCCTGACAAATCAAAAATCACCGCGGAGCGACTATATTGGGTTCTCCCTACTATTCAAAGTCGAAACCTCTCCTGCACTAATAGTTAGAATCTCTCCCTTATGTTTTGATTTGTGCGGTTATCATGTTCCTTTGTTATTTCATGTTATGTTTATTTTGTTTTTATTTAATTTGATAAAAAAATTGACCGCTTATTTTGCACCGCCATTCACCTCATGTCCTTTAAAACAATTTAATTTTGCTAATTCCAAATGGGCAGCTGTGTTATCTTTTCCTAAATAATTAATATAATAATAAAAATGATGAAAGTATCTTTCTCTTCACTAGCTCAGATTAGGTGTAGGACATAGACGGTGATAGGAAATGGTCTTGTCAATTGTCATAGTGTTAAATTGAAATAAAAAAATAAAGAAACCGAGAAAAACAAAATAAAATGAACGTAAAAAAAAAGGGACAGAATAACCCAACTGCATATGTTTTCTTATGATTCATATCCATTTAGACTAGATTGTTATCTCTTTTTTTTTACCGAAGGAATAAGAAAGGTAATTAGAATAAAAAATATATATATATATATATATATATATAAAATAAAGTTAAAAATAAAACAAAATCAACAACATAAAAAGTAAGATAGCCATACTGTATATGTTGCTTATTTGTTTCTATTCATTTAGATTAGGCTGTTATCTTTTTGTATCGGATATTTTGAATATCTTTTTGTTGGTAAAATATGATTGTATATTTTAGAAGAATTATTTTTGACTATGACAGTCCCATAATTTTGGTTCATTTTAGCCGTGACGGCTTGGTGATTTCAAATTTATCTAAAATTTATAATAACGAAACTTATAACATTAAAACCTTCATCAAAGGACAATTTAACCGTGACGGTTTGTTAATCCCGTAATCTTTTGAATCATTTTTACCGTGACGGCATGGTGATTCAAAATTTATCGTAAAGTTTATAATAATAATAATAACTCTCAAATTTATCTTTAAGAGGATTAGCTGAGTTGAGACAGCTTGTTAATCTCATAACTCTTGAATCATTTTAGCTGTGACGGCTTGGTAATTCAAAATCTCCTGCAAAATTTATAATAATAAAAATAAAAATTATTGAAATAAATATAGCTCATCAAATCCAAAACTCTCCATTAATCTTCTCTAAAATTATTTTCAAACTTAAAATCAATCAACACATAGATATTTTCTACAGAACGACGTAGCTTTGAGTTCCTCACTGCACCGGAGGATACGTCGGAGCGGAACTCTTTCCGTCAAGCTAAAATAAAATTTTGATATTTTAGTCTTCATTCTTCTTAATTAATCATATTTATTTTTTAAGGGATAAAACAAACATTTTTAAAAGCTATTAACAATTCGCACGATTAATTTAAGGCAACCGTTTTTAAAACGG
>JAVKPL010013013.1:0-65439 GCA_032173675.1 Gastrolobium villosum | reverse complement strand
TGATTGTTATGTTAGATTAAGTGAATATTTCCTGGATTAAGTCTTTTACATTGCTGGGGACAGCAACGTTTAAATCTGGGAATGGTTTGATGTGCCTCTGGCAAGTGTGATTTTTCTGTGATAAAATTGACGAGAATTGAGTCATAAGAGAGCAAATTAAATACATATTTGCTAATTATATTGATTCTTTGAATGTCAATAATATTCACCTTTTAATTTTATTTTTACAGGGAAAATAAATGAAGAATTATAAAAAAAAACCTGTTAATGCAATTTTCCACGGTTATAGCACACTATGAGTTCCAAGCATGGCGCGGGTCAGCACCAAATTGGCACAAAAACCACACCAGATTACGAGCGAGGACATCAAAGTGGCGCGAGGTAGCAACAAAGTGGCGCTCCTCAGCGCAACAAGACAGAACCTTGGCGCAACCTAGCGCCATTTACGAAAGAAAGTGGCGCTTTTCAGCGCAATAACACAGAAGATTGGCGCAAGGGAGCGCCAAATTACAAAGGAAATGGCGCAAGCTAGCGCCGCAAGACAGTGCACTGGCGCTAGCTAGCGCCTAAAAGTCAAGGGAGTTGGCACTAGTTAGCGCCAATGAATAGTAAAAGTGGCGCTAACTAGCGCCATATATATTGAAAAAGTGGCGCCAACCAGCGCCAATGAATAGTGAAAGTGGCTAGTCAGCGCCAATGAATAGTGAAAGTGGCGCTAGTTAGCGCCAATGAATAGTGAAAGTGGCGCTAACTAGCGCCATTTGTGTGCAAAAGTGGCGCCAACCAGCGCGGGTTTGCGGGAACAGATCTCCGTCTTTTCTGAGGGCATTTTTGGAAGGAGAAGAGAATATTATAAATGTGACATTTGCTGAATTAGGTCAGCAGACTTGGCATATCTGAAAAAAGGAAAAAACACAGATACAGGATTCAAGGACAGATCTGGAGATTGGAGGAGAAGAGCACTGGAGTTGTTCTTCGTTCTTCATCTACATCTAGTATTTCTTTATCTTTTATTTTTTAGTTTATGTTGAATTTTAGATCAGCGATCATGATGTTGATCGGCTAGATCATTTTTATTGTAGTCAGGGTCACGATCCATATGTGAACCCTTGACATGAAGGATTGATTTGTGATTTTTAATTTATATAATTATCTTTATCTTTACTCTGTGCGAATTTTATATTCCCTTTATTAGAATTGATCAATCTGATAGTTGGGGGTATTCTGAGGATCAAAATCCTAGATAGGAATATTGGGGTTTTGATCTTGAAAGGGGGTAAGATAACAATCTGTATGCGTGCTAGGAATAGACGTGTATACGATTGCAGATGCTTAAATTATCACGCCCATTGCTTGATCCCATGAGAAACATTGCAAGGAATTGGGGTTTCTCATGGGATTAAAGGGTTAACCCTGCAAGGAATTGAGGGTTAACTATTAAATCTTTTAGATGATAATTTATCTGAGTGATTATATAAATGATTTTATTAAATCAATCCGGAGTAAAAAGCGGGAATCATTTGGTGAATGAACCCTGGCTACAATACTTTTCTTATATTTTTTCTACAAATCAAGTTTCAATTGTATTGTTTTCTTTTTCAATTTAAAAAAATACAAAAACAAGTCTTTATTTTTAATTTCACTCAATTTGACAATATTTGTCGCAAAAACCCTTTTGGAAATCGTCCATTCTTAAAGGAAATTTTTTACTTGATATTAGATCCAATCCCTGTGGAGACGAACTGTATTTATCACTTTATTACTTGTGCGATCGGTATACTTGCCGGAGAGCATCAACAGGGATTAGATCTAATATCAAGTAAAATTTTTCTTAAAGAATGGAAGTTTTCAAATAAGGTTTGTGTGACAAATATTGTCAAATTGAGTGAAATTAAAAATAAAGACTTGTTTTTGTGTTTTTGAATTGAAAAAGAAAACAATACAATTGAAAATTAATTTGTAGAAAAATATGAGAAAAGTATTGTAGCCAGGGTTCATTCACCAAATGATCCCCGCTTTTTACTCCGGATTGATTTATAAAAATCATTTATATAATCACTCAGATAAATTATCATCTAAAAGATTTAATAGTTAACCCCCAATTCCTTGCAAGGTTAACCCTTTAATCCCATTAGAAACCCCAATTCCTTGCAATGTTTCTCATGGGATCAAGCAACGGGCGTGATAATTTAAGCATCTGCAATCGTATACACGTCTATTCCTAGCACGCATACAGATTGTTATCTTACCCCCTTTCGAGATCAAAACCCCAATATTCCTATCTAGGATTTTGATCCTCAGAATATCCCCAACTATCAGATTGATCAATTCTAATAAAGGGAATATAAAATTCGCACAGAGTAAAGATAAAGATAATTATATAAATTAAAAATCACAAATCAATCCTTCATGTCAAGGGTTCACATATGGATCGTGACCCTGACTACAATAAAAAGATCTAGCCGATCAACATACTGATCGCTGATCTAAAATTCAACATAAAATTAAAACAAAAGATAAAGAAATACTAAATGTAGATGAAGAACGAAGAACAACTCCAGTGCTCTTCTCCTCCAATCTCCAGATCTGTCCTTGAACCCTGTATCTGTGTTCTTTCTTTTTTTCTGATCTGCAAAGTCTGCCGACCTAATTCAGCAAATGTCACTTTTATAATATTTTTTTCTCCTTCCAAAAATGTCCTCAGAAAACACGGAGATCTGTTCCCAAACCGGAGCTGATTGGCGCTGAATTGGCACACGTTTGCGCCACTCCTCATGGCGCTGGGTGGCGCCATTCTTCCCTACAAATGGCGCTAGTTAGCGCCAATTTTACTATTCATGGGCGCTAACTAGCGCCAACTTTACTATTCATGGGCGCTAGTTAGCGCCAAATTTACTATTCATGGGCGCTAACTAGCGCCAACTCCTTTTCCTTTTAGGCGCTAGCTAGCGCCAGAGCACTGACTTACGGCGCTAGCTTGCGCCATTTCCTTCGTAAATGGGCGCTGGCTTGCACCAACCTTCTGTGTTATTGCGCTGAGGAGCGCCACTTTCTTTTGTAAAAGGGCGCTAGGTTGCGCCAACCTTCTGTGTTATTGCGCTGAGGAGCGCCACTTTAATGTCCTCGCTGCAAAGTTCGTAATCTGGTGCGATTTTGCGCCAGTTTGGTGCTGACCCGTGCCATGCTTGGAACTCATAGTGTGCTTTAACCGTGGAAAATTGCATTAACAGGTTTTTTTATAATTCTTCACTTATTTTTCCTGTAAAAATACAATTAAAAGGTGAATATTATTGACATTCAAAGAATCAATATAATTAGCAAATATGTATTTAATTCGCTCTCTTATGACTCAATTCTTGTCAATTTTATCACAGAAAAATCACACTTGCCAGAGGCACATCAATATATATGGGGTTTGATTTTCTCATGTTGCATGAGAAATGAATTCTCATGTTGTGACTCAATTGGTGGTGGACCCCACATTTATTAAAAAAAGAAAAAGAAAAGAAAAGCTTTGCACGCAAATCGAAGGGTCACAAACATGAGAATTCAATTCTCATGCAACATGAGAATTTTTTTTTCCTATATATATGTATATATATATAGGATTTATCATCTATCATTTAACATGACCACAAAAAATTTCTTACACTCATAACATTTTGTGGGGCCCGCAGTAAAAAAAAAAAACTCATGCACGCAAAACGACTCTCTATAACATAACACAATCATTTTTCCTACAATATAACTCTTATAAAACCCATATGTATATTATTTTTATTTTATTTTTGTTATATATATACAAAAATAAAATAAAAATAATATACATATGGGTTTTATAAGAGTTATGTTGTAGGAAAAATGCTTGTGTTATGTTATGGAGATTCGTTTTGCGTGCCGAAGTTTTTTTTTTTACTGCAGGCCCCACAAAATATTATATGTATATGAAATTTTTTATGATCATATTAAATAATAGATGATAAACCCTATACATATATATAATATTTTTGGTAAAAGAGTATGTATTCCTCATATATCGAAAATGAGCTCCTAACTATGAACTTTCTAAGCCTCTATTGGTGTGCAGATGGCTGTATGATGACAATATCCTCCACCCTAATGTCATTATTGTAAAGTGTCATGTCACGCATGTAAATCATTAATTTCTTTCATATTAAAAAAAATGGAGATGGTTATACGAGAAAATAAAAAATCATAACTATATAAATATGAATCAATAATAATAATAAAAAAGAAAAAATATTGAAATAGATAATTATAAATTATAATCGTTGATTTACTTTTATATGAATGTGATCTTCTCACCTAATCATGTCATTCTTTTTTTTTCTTTTTTGAGAGACCTAATTTTTTTAATTAAAAAAAGTCAGAAAATCTAATTACTATAAGAAATTATTGAAAGATTAAAATTATACATAAAATATAATAAAATCGAAAAAAGAAATGCAGTTAAGCCTAATATATAACATCCATTTCATCCCATTATTATATGTTAAACTTAAATGTTATTTAATGCCTATCTGATTAGATGAAGAGATAAGTTCAAAGAAAATGATAGTGACAACCCTAAAAAAAAAAACAGACAAATAAGTAAAATGCAATGGGAAAACAGAAGCAAAGTTACATATTACAGCATTGTTGTCATAAAACTATGATAAAGCCCAATTGCTCAACAAAACAAGACACACTTGTCCTTTACCTGTTACAAAGAAACCAAAATAGTGCCGTCCATGTTAAACATCCGTGCTACCCATGGAGTTCCTCTGTGTCTTTCAGGGACACTCCACCCTCTTCCACTTTCTCATGAGTAACCCCTTTCCCTTGTTCTATACACCCCCATCTCTGATTCCACTCTTTCTCTCTAACATATATCTGTTCTTGGTTGTGTTATAATAGGATGGCAGATCACGACCGTAGGAGACAGGCCATGATGAGGAGACAAAGATCACTCTTCAGAGAGGGTATTATTCATCATGCAAATCAAGAAATGGGTAGCCATATTAACTTTGTAAGAGACTCTGTAGTGGTCAAAGGTGAAGATCTGGATGACATCTTGCATGATCTGTTCCAAAATAACCTGGGTTTAACTGCAAGAGCTGCTTAGCTTCTTCACCAAATTCTCACTACTACTTTGTGTGAACTTGATTGTCTGGGGTTTTATAAGAGTTATGTAGTAGGAAAACTGATTGTGTTATGTTATAGAGAGTCATTTTATGTGTCGGAGTGTTTTTTTTTTTGCTGCGGGCTCCTTAAAATGTTGTGAGTGTAGGAAATTTTATGTGGTCATATTAAATGATAGATGATAAATTCAATTTTATTATGTTCCCATTTGGCTCTTCTTTGTTATGTTTCTAAATTTATTTTCTTTAACTATGTGGATCCTCCTCCTCTTGTGTTCCTGCTCCTATGGTTAATTCTTCTCATGATGTTGCATATATGCATTGTTCATATTGTGTGTGGCAGGCATTTCAATTCAACCTCAAAACTGCCATATGTTAATTTAAATTCCCCACAGTTGGATTCTGTCTGCCCTTAAAATATTTGTATGACATTGATTAGAGTATGCATCATTTAGATTTGAGTCACTCATTTTGTACTTGGGTAAGAGCATGTTGGTCCATTTACTATTTTTGAAATCCTAAATTTCCTTTAACCCAATAGGTAAAGCTGTTGCATGACTACGTTAATGAATTATTTTTTTCTCTGACACGCCATCTTATATAAAAGTTTATTGAATTTGAACTATGGATAATACACGGCTGCTTAATAAATTTCACAAAATTTAATTAATTATTAATTAAATAAAGGTGGTGAGATTGAATCCTGACACTAAGGCTTTAAAATCATATAGTGTCAATTTAACTTAAAAATTTAAGTTCTTGGATGAAATTATATTAATAATTTATTTTAGGATTTTATAAATGTCATCTAACAGGAAAATTGATACATATATTATAAGACATGTTTTTGTACGCCAAATATTAGAAGAAAAAAATAAAGAAAAAAAGTTGCACAGAAAATAATCCAAAAATTTCGTGTAACATCCTTTGCTTTTCCCTCTATTTTATGGGAAAATATTTTCTCATATTACATGAGAATTCAATTTTCATATTGTGATGCAATATGAGATAATCAAATCCCTTATTTTATTCTCTAAAAACGCTAACAACTGATTCGAAACAGAATATCGAAAAAAAGAAAATGGGCATTGGTCTACTGGGAGGGGAAGTAAAAAGAAAGAAAAGAACTAAAGCACAAAATGATGCCAATGAAAATTAAATTAGAAGGCAAAACCAAGAAAGTGAGTGATTACATAATATTTTTTAGAGTAATTATATTATATTTATTATATATATATATATATATATATATATATATATATATATATATATACACACAAGTGAATTACCCGTGCGATAAAATTAAATTAGAAGGCAAAACCAAGAAAGTGAGTGATTACATAATATTTTTTAGAGTAATTATATTATATTATATATATATATATATATATATATATATATATATATATATATATATATATATATATATACACACACAGTGAATTACCCGTGCGATGCCCGGGAGAAAAAGAATAAAATATTTGTCGTCCATCGTGGTTGGTTAATCGCACTGCAAACCTTATACTTGCAAAATCCTGTGCTGCTATCTTGTTCTATATTTCATGTGGAAAAAACTACAGCATTGACACAGAACTACTTAGCAAATATCAACCATATACAAAAATCTGTTATCCAGAGTGATCAATATTATGCAAATCAAATATAGTTATCTACTCGATGAGTTATGGAAAAAATAAATACGCCATAGTAGACTATGTTAAAATGAGGATTGCTAAAAAAAGAAAAATGCATACAATTTATTGCTAACAATAACAGCCAATAATAAAATCAAGGTAACAAACAGACCTAGCAAATATGGAATTAAAAGATCAGCTTGTACCTATAATAAGAAAATGCTATTAATTCAGTGTCATTCTGTAACAATAATTGGAGGGATGAGTTCAACACATACCAAACATGTGATTTCCTATGTTTACGCATTAACAGGGACATCCTCTTCTACTATCATATTTATGCATACGATACAAAATGCAAATGCTCATTAAATAAATTATGCTAATATGTTAACACCCAGAAGTAATAGTCTCAGCAAAAAAAAATGGGTTGTTTTTTCTTAGAACCCAAAAAAGTTGTCTGAAAGGGATTTGAAAGCAAATTAACCAAATGGTCATGTATGAGTCATATTTTTTGCTTACATTGGAAAAAAAATGTGTCTAAACAGCATCGAATCAATACGCATGCTAAAAACTTGTAACAATATAAAGAACCCAGAATGATAAATTTTTAAAAAACAATAACATACATTCGGGTCCACCAAAGACTTAAAGAATGAGGTGACAATAGCTTCGCTGCTTCAAACACTTGAAACTTGATATCTTGGCTCATTATATGATTCTAAATTGTTTTTTTTTTACGTTGACCTTAAATAACATGGGTTTTTCATTAAGAACGATAAGTCTTCTTGGATAATGTTCCAAATCAGCACCCTACATAAAAAAATCATTCAAAATAAGTATAACTCGTGCGATGCACGGGAAAAAAAGAAATATGTTTGTCTGTCTCATAAAAATTAATGCAAATCATACAAATATATCTCTGCATTTTATTTAAATCAATATTGTTAGCTACCTAACTCCAACTTTTTGTACATATAGAGTAGGAAAATTTTTGAGTTATTATGTTTAATATAAAAGAAGTAGAACAAAATTTTAATTTAATTACAAAAAATATTGGCGCGCCAGTCCGACGGACCGACTCCACTTTGCAACCTCTAATTGTCAGCATTATATACCAGCATGTAATAATTTTTGATATTTATCCACACGAAAATGTTCTTATATTTGCATCTAAGTTTTTATATTTTATCTCAAAGATGAACATTCGTTTACTACAATTAGATTTATAAAATAATTATTATTATTATTTTGGAAGGATTTCTGTCGTTAGTATTTTGAATTTTACAAATTTGTATCTACAAAAATTAAAAACAGATTTAGGATTTTAATTATAAAAGAAGAAGATGAAGTTTTAATTTAATTAAAAAAATGTGTTGGTGGGCCGGCTCTTCGGGCCGAGCCCTGTTTGCCCCATCTAACTATCAGCATACAATAGGTTTTTATATTTTTCCACAAAAAAGGTTCTTATAGTCACATTTACATTTTTATATTTTATCTTAGAGATAGACTTTCGTTTATTACAATCAGATTTAAAAATAATAATAAATAATTATTTTTTGCAAGGATTTGCGTCGTTTGTATTTGAAATTTAACAAATTTGTATTTACAAAAATTAAAATCCGTTTATGAATTTAATTATAAAAGAAGAAGGATGAAACTTTAATTTAATTATAAAAATATGTTGGTGGGTCGGCTCTCCGAGCCGAGCCCAGTTTGCCACCTCTAACTATTAGCATGTAATAGGTTTTTATATTTATTCACAAAAAAGGCTCTTATAATTGCGTCTAGGATATTATATTTTATCTCAAAGATGAACTTTCATTTATTACAATCAGATTTATAAAATAATTATTTTTTTGTAAGGATTTGTGTCGTAGTGTTTGAAATTTTATAAATTTGTATTTACCAAAATTGAAATCTGAATTAGGAATTTAATTATAAAAGAAGAATAGTGCAATTTTAATTTAATTATTAAAACGTGTTTGCAGGCGGGGCGTGCAGGCCCTCTGGGTCAAACCCAGTTTGCAACCTTTAACTATCAGCATTTTATGTAAATAATTATTTATTTGCAAGGATTTGTTTCATTAGTATTTTGAATTTTACAAATTTGTATTTACAAAAAATTAAAATAAGATTTAAGAATTTAATTATAAAAGAAGAAACATGAAACTTTAATTCAATTATAAAAATGTGTTGGTGGGCCGGCCCTTCGGAACGAGCCCAGTTCGCCACCTCTAACTATAATAACCCAACATGATTAATTAATAAATTACATGTTATTAAGTAATTAAGCATGTATTAGTGAGTAAAATTAAGTATAAGGCCTAATTAAGTTAATTGGGGTCACTTATGGGGTATAAATGGGTGTAGGCAAAAGTACCCAAAATGTAAAAATAAAAGTGAAAATATTCCGAGAAAAATATTCCAGACTTTTGGGTAAAGTTTGGTGGTGAATGGAGTTAAATAGATAGAAGAGCTAATACCCGATTGAGATAACTTAACAAATGTTAAGTGACAAAAACTCAACCCATTCCCTCATAATTATCCTTCTTATTCGTGGAGGCTGAGAGTGGGAACAAGAGAGAAAAACACCAAAGTGAAGCCATTGAACCCTAAATCATAACTTTCTCATTTCTCATCCAAATCAACTCATTCTAAAGCCTAAACCACTCCAAATCTCCTCCTCTTCCTTAACCTTAACTTAGTTTTGAGTGGGAACCATTGACAGGGAGATATTGCTTATAAAAAGAGGTGAAAATTGGGATTGGTGGAGCTTGAAGTGGAGTCTTCCACTCTTGTGGCTTGGAACTCAATCATTGGACCATTGAGGTTGTGTTTGTGGTAAGAACTCTAACCCATTTGGTTATTTTGATTTTGAGCCATGGTTAGGGTTTGGTTTATGAAGATGCATGAATAGTTGGGTATGTTGGAGAGAGACTGAGACTAAATTCCTTTGTTAAAGTTGTTAGGAATGATAATTAAACGGTGGAAATGAACTTTGATAATCATTGGTTAATGTTTGATATTTTGGGAAAATTCATGCTTGAAATATTGAGTTTATTGCATTGTTGAGCCATGAATTGGATTGGTTGTGTTAATGATGTTCATTGTGTTGCTAGGATTGAGGCAAGTGGACCACATTGAGTGACCAACCATTGGAGGAAACCATGGAGCTTGAGAAGCTCATTTGGATTGGTAAGTGCATGCCTCAAACATGGTGTGAATTGAATTATGTGATTTTGAGTGTGTTGTATGTATGTTAAATTGATGGGTTTTCCACTCTTGAATAGGATGTATTGGTGATTGGAAGGAATTTCCAAGTTGAAATACCAAGAAGGATTGATTTGGATAAGTGAGCTAGAATAAAACTTGCAAGGAAAGGAAGCATCAAGAGGTAAACCTTTGGATCTTGGAGGTTAATCCCTCTTGTTGTCCCACCATTGCTTTTATGGGAGTGATGGTTAATGAATGGATGATTGAGTGGTAATGTTAGTATTATGGTATGTTTGCATTCATATAGTATTGTTGTGTCATTGGAGAAAGGGCCAATGGACAAGCACTAGGGGCTAGGTTGTATGCTTAGTGGAAAGGACTAAGATGCAACTGAAGCGTGTGTGATGATTTGATTGTTTAATTCTCTGGCCATTGCAACGCATGAGTATGCTGTTGTTAAATCATTACTGTTATTGCCTCTGGATGTATGATGTAGTTCATGCCATGTGTATACTAACCTTTCATGCAGGAAGTGAACTTGGGGTTGGATCAATTCTCCAAGAACCCTGTGTTTATTGAGTTTTATCTCACCCCGTTTGGGGACTGCTATTTCAGGTGCTAGCAGAGATGATACTGGGCGAGGCAAAGGGCACGAGTAGCTTGCAAATGATAGATGATAATTGATATATTTTGATGCATTGGTGGTAGAGAAATGCAAGTAGGACTTAGGAGTTGATCATTGATGTTGTATTGCCCTGGTGGGACTTTGATCACTTGTTATTTCTAAGTCTTTGGTATGTCATCATTTTGATGCATATTGATGTAATTAAGCCTCTTTTGATATCATGTGAGTCTTGAAATGGCAAGAATTATGCATTGAAATTGTTATATAATGTCTATTATGTGAAAGGAAGCCTTTGGGGGTTGAGAATTCATGTAAATATAATGATATTATGGCTTGTTGTCCATTTTTCATATCCTATATGATATATTTAAACCCTTGTGTCTTAATGGAAGTTATAGATATTTTTCTTAACTTTCCAACGAGACCAAGATTGCGTTAATCGAATAAGTATAGCTCAAGTTATGGGTAAAATACCAAAATAGGGTGAAATCTCCTGAACTGTGGCGCTCGGAGCGCCAAGTTGGCGCTGTCGGCGCCGTAGGTGCGAAAATGGTAGCAAGGTTCATGCTCACAGCGCGGGGTTGACGCTCACAGCGCGGGACCCCTGTGAAATTCAGTGCATTTTCTTCAAAAATTCATAACTGGAGCTACGGTGCTCCGATTCGAGCGCGGTTTGAACCCATGCGTAACTAACGAAGAATTCTATAACATAGAAGAAGATGGAGACCATAAAAATTAGTATATAAATTTCTTAAATAAATAAAGAATAGAGATGTGTAGTGTTAAACAATAATAAAAATGAGTTTATAAGCCTTGTTGGTCTAAGGGGACTACTTGGCACACTAGGGTAGCAACGTATGGTTTAAATAAAATTACGTTAGGTGTTCCACACGTAGTTTAAGTTATGATTACAACCATTGGAATTGTTTTAATTATGGATTTGATTTTAAATATAAACGTTCACTAATGGAAAAAGGAAAAAGTTTATTCGTACTTTAATTCAATTGTTGTGATTGTAACTGCACCTAATGCCATACGTGATGTTAACAAATCGGTTCTAGAACGGGGTGTTACACTAACTATCAGCATGCAATAGATTTTTATATTTATCCGCAAAAAGGTTCTTATGGTCACATTTAGGTTTTTTATATTAAATTTCATTTATTACAATTAGATTTACAAAATAATAATAAATAATTATTTTTTTGCAACGATTTGTGTCATTATTTTTGGAATTTTATCAATTTGTATTTACGAAAATTGAAATGTGAATTAGGAATTTAATTATAAAAGAAGAATATTGGAATTTTAATTTAATTATTAAAACGTGTTGGCAGGCGGGGCGGACAGGCCCTCTATGCCAAGCCCAGTTTGCAACCTTTAACTATCAACATCCTTATATTTTTTGTTTAATCTATAATTATTTATTAAGATTCAAATTTCTTATATATATATATATATATATATATATATATATATATATATATATATCTTTTTCCTATTACAGAAACATTAAATGCTAAACTCTTTTTTCACTTATCAAGTTCAAAATTTGAATTTAAAAAATTTGAATTTTAAATATTGAATAATTTTCCACCCAATAAACATATTAATTAATATTATTAATAGGCTTAATAATTTTCCGTACAGAAAGTAGTGGAAAACATGCATAGAAGGATATGCACATTCTCCAAGTAATAATTTCTAGTTTTCATTTACGACATAGCAAGTTGTGTCTTTTTTTACTCTTACATCAAAAGAATGAAAGTTTAATTGCTTTCTTGTATATTAAATTAAAAATCGTATTGTTATAGTGACTAAATTTTATTATTATTTATTTTACAGAATGATAAATGCTATTTTTTTATTTTTTGTTAAATTCTTTTATTTTCATTGTGCGTATTTTTTATATTTGTAACACAAATATAATGAACAAATATGATTTGATACAATAAGTATTATACTAACTCGAATGTTTGGTGAATTGAATTTAATTGTATTTAATATAATCAAATATTTTTGTATTAATTGGACATATTTTTGAAAATTTTAATTTTTCTTTCTCTTTTAATTTATATTTTTTAATGTTGGTTATACATATATATTTAGAACGTTTATGTTAAAAAAATAATTGTGTGGAAATGTTTTTCTCTTTTTGTATTACTCTTTAAAGTTAAAATTTTAATTTATTTAAGGTATAAATATGTCATTTCTAATTTTTTCTTTTAAATTTCAAATTTATTTTATTTTTTTATCAACTATACATAATTTTTTGTAAATTATAAATTATTTTTAATCAATAATTTAACATATTAAATTTATTTTTACTATATATTTTTTTCCTCTACATAAACATTAATGCAGATTCTTTTTCCACCTATCAAGTTAAAAATTCAAATTTAAAAAGTTTAAATTTTGAAATATTAAATATTTTTCCACCCAATAGACATAATAACAAATATTATTAATAGATTTAACAATTTTCCATACTAAATGTAGTGGGAAACATCCATAGAAGATTGTGTATATTCTCCATGAAATGATAGGTTTTCCATTTTCAAGTAACATTGGTAATGCACCTTTCACCTTTCAATAGAATAAGTAAAAACCTTACAATTTCAATATAGAAATGATAGTGGGACATTAATTTAATGTCTGCCACTAACAATTTAATTTACTTAAAACTTAATTTTTAGTTATTTATTTATTTTTAAAATTGGCAAGCAAGTGAGAACACACATGAGGTAAAAGATTAAGTGTATGAATGGTTTGAAAGTTATAAGAAAATAACAAAGGATGAGTTTTCCATTTTTAAGTAACATTAGTAAAGAACCTTCCATCTTCCAATACAATAATTAAAAATCTTACAATTCCAATGTAAAAATTATAGTGCATCATTAATTAGATGTCTCCCGATAATTTCTTATTTTTGATTTTTGATTTAATTAAAAACTTATTATGTAATGTTTTTTAAATTGACATGCAAATTAAAGGCAATAGCGAGAATAATACCCGTGCATTAATTCTTTACTTTTATTATTTGAAATGATCGAGGTACTTGACATAAACACAACAGTGCACCTGTGGTATAGAAGATGCTCTCCGAGTCAATTGTTCAATAACATAACGATTACCAAACTTTTCAAAGAGCAAACCAGTACATCATTTTCTACTGTACAAGCAAATTCATATTGGCCACTGAAACCCAAAAAGTTATAACCAACCGTTATCATATCCAAATGTCACACTCTAATTAATAAACACTACCTATCTCAACTATAAAATTATTTTCAGTGGAGTACCGAATACTTGGTATATTATCTATTAAATATAATAAAAAATAATATATTTACTATATTCTAATTTTTTTGGTATTTTCATTCATATTTTTTTTTCTATTTTAATAAAGAAATACCTACTCCCATGTAGCATTGAAAATGTGATCCTCTATTACATCTCCCTTGTCGTTGCGAACCACAATCTTGTGACAAATCCAGCTCAGATATTAACATCACATTGCCTCTAACCAACACGAGATTAGGGACATAAATATGGCGGCCCCATGGCAACAAAGAATTTTGATAAAAGAAGGTAAAGTTGAAGGAAAAGTAAAGAATATGGACAAGGTACAACAATGTCTCTTTCACTAACGCGTCATATCAAGTTAGCTTATTATGTGCCAATGGATTATTCCGCACATGACTTGGATGTGATTTTTTTAACACAATAACAGGGCATTTGGTTCAGGTTATCTAAATATTTCTTCATCCATATGAGGTTGGCAAAGTGTGCAAATCATATTTGATAGAGAGATTTGAAAATTTTTCCCAGAGACCATATTTGCATAGCGTTTGAGAAATGCTTGCAAAAATCATGTAGAAGTTACTTCACAAAGACAATTTGGAGGTAGTATTTGGATTTGACCGGCTAAATGGGCAATAGGGAGAACCACATGTAGACATAAAGAATTTTGGGAAACACCACTCCAAAAACTAGCGCAAAGAATGGGAGTGTCCAAGTTCTTATAAACTCCACATTAGTTACCCTTACAACCAATGTGGGATTATATATCTCAACAAAACCAACACACACCGGTCTGAGACTTTACATAACGGATGCAGACCAACGGAGTAATTCACATTCAAAAAGTTTTAAAAATGGGAATTTTAGTATTTTTAATCAATTTTTCCATCAAAAATTTACCTTCAACCAAACATACACTCATAAAATTCTTTAAAATCCAATCTTATGAAATCTTGATTGTGTCTTTTAAAAAAAGTATTTAAAGTCTCTCCAATTCTCAATAGTCTTTTAAAATCTATAAGATTTTTTTATCTCGATTTTTTTTTTTTAAATCCTAATCCAATACACCCCTAAATGTATATTTTAGGATATAAATTTAGTAAAGTGTTATGTATATAAATTACTGGCTGTGTTATTCGGTAATTGGATGACAAACTATTGCAGGGATATGACTTTTTTAATAAAAGAATTTAGAAATTTGACTGTTATGAAATTTTACTTTTTTTGGTAATCGACTGCTATGAAATTTTAGGAATTAAAATTGCTCATTCTTGGTGTTAGAGAATTTAGAAACGATGCTTAAAGTCTGATGTCGTTTAGATCAATTTTTAAAGTGAGCAAAAAAGAGGATTGTCCTCTCCTTCCAAGTTCGTTTCACTCCTCACGGAAAACAACTTCGTGTTTGTTCATGAAGTTTCAAGGTGCTATGCGATGTTCGCATCAAATCCTCTCTTTTTTTATTCAAGGGAAAAACTACTTTTATGTTACATGTGATAAATTTCTCACCAACACACCCTTTGATAATTGTGCCACCTTTTTTCTTTTCTTTTATTTTTATTTTTCAGATGGTAGAGCCCACAAACTTATCTCTATGACATGAGATAACTTATCTCCTTTAACATGAGATTAATAAAACATTTTTTTAAGCTAGAAGTTACTTGTAAGTATAAGTCAGGCCAAACAGGTTTTGGGAAATAACAAAAACTCTTTTTTTATAATGAAGAAAAAAACTGAAAACTAAAAGCTCTTAGGAGGAGCTTTTTTTGAACTCTTATCTATTTTTCTTGAATTGTGTGTTTTTTAAAATGAAGAGTGATAAATATAGAGAGAGATAATTTTCTTGAAATTTGTGTTTTTAAGTAATTTTTAAGCTATATTTTTTATGTAATTTCCAAACAGTTTTTAGTTTTTTTTTTAATTTTTTTTTTTAGCTTTAACTTATAAGTAACTTCTAACTTAAAAATAAAAGGATCCAAACATGCTCTTAGAAAATGTACAAAGATTTAGGAACATGAGTTATTAGCTGCACTTCATAGGAAGGAAGTAAATCATAAGCGAAGCCACATAAAAGAGTGGTTGTTAAACATAGTCATTGAAACTGAAGACTCCAACTTTCAAGTAAAAAAGATCATTAACAATAAGGGGGCGTTTGGTATGTGGGCAAAAAAAAGGTGCCCAGGAAATGAGGGTAGGGAAAAGGAGACAGCCATGTTTGGTAGGAGGATAACGAAAAAGCAGTGGGGGAATTTTTTTTGACGGTGATTACTTTTTACACATGGAGTTGGTTAAAAATTTGACTCTCGATAGGATGGAATATATTGTTTCCCTCGCTTTGGCAAATTCATCGTGATTTTATGAGACAAAAATGCCCTCAAATTTCGTAAGTTTTAAAACCTCATCTTAGCAGCCCTAGCTTAGTAAAAGGTATTTGCTTTTTGCAGTGCAGACCGTTCACAATTGCAGTGGAGATCCTTACATATTGTCCCTTGCTGTGAACTTGTTGCATGTCCTTTAACATTCTGTACTCTTCTTTCTGCCATTTTAAATTGTTACATTCAGCATCTTTGAGTTTGTATGTCACGCTATTAATGTGTAGTTCAAATAATTTAATTTTTGAGCCTCTGCATCAAATGAAATTTCAACCAAATCTTTAAACTGTAGTGTGCAGCCTTGAACGATTTGCCAGACCAATTCAGTTAAAACTTGCAGACGACCAAATGTTCCTTTGTGATATTCGAAACATGTGTTGTGAGCTACAAGTATTAGTAGAATCGTATCATAAACTTTTGTTATTAAACTACCTGGCAATTTAAACATACCAGATTTGGTGACATATCGTAATGGTTGTACGCATTTAACAACCATAAAACAATCATTTACAACTTCTCATTCATGCTTTCAACCAATATGGCGAGTACAACATGAATTTATATCACTATGGCATTCTGCTAATGTTATGCTACCAACCAGCGTGAATACAAATTTTATATGCAAGAAAGAACTTTGGGTCTAAAAAAAATAGGACACGTTAGTAAACTACAGTGTATGGTCTAGCATAACAGAATACAGTGTGACCTATGTAACTCTAAAATAGGTACACTTGCTCGAAAGGGAGATGCAGAGAAACGTGTGAAGACATGGTACATTTGCTGGCATGTTGAATTTCATTGTTATAGATGGCATATGCGAATGATTTCCTGTGACTGTGAAGCCTTTAATTATTTGTTGAGTTCCTCTTTCTCTTCATGTAGTTCCTTCAACCTCTCCGTGGGAGCTGTTGGTGAGGGACCAAACGCGTGGCACTAACGTTCTTGCCGTTGTTGATCAGATCTACTCTAACGGTAATACTGGAACGACAAATACACGGATATTTTGTGAGAGAAGAGAACGAAACGAACCAAGGTAGATAGAGAGATAATGCACGTAACGTCTTTATCACAAACACATTCAATTTTAAAATTTTGGGGTAATTTGGTAAATGTAGTTAACTTTTCCATCAATAATTTACAATCATCCAAACATAACATCAATATAATTTACCAAATTTTCCTAGCAAAATTTTGTTCTACTAAACACTTTTTTTTTAACTTACCTAGCAAATAATTCTTCCCACCATGTTTCAAGCAAGTCTTTTTCCCGGTTAAAAAAAAATTCTCCTATACCAAACGCCCCCTAAGAGGATTAGTAAATCAAAGAAAGAGTCCCGCCTGATTAATCAATGTGAGTGTCATATATCAATTAAAGTACACAATAAGTTAGTTAATAGATACTAGGGGTGTTCGTCGTCTGGATTGGATTAGTTTTGGAAACAAAAATAATCCGATCCAATCCATTTGATTTGATCATGTAATCATTCATTCGGTTTGGATTTTTTTTAAATCCGATCCGATCCAATCCAATCCAATTTTTTTCGATTTGGATTTGATCGATTTTTCGGTTTTTTGAAAATTCTAAAATTTATTTCATGACTATTGTGCAAATAACATCTATTGTATATATTGGCTTTATAATTTTTTTTTTTAAATACAAAGGCATTAGGAAACGATAATATAGTTTTTTTTGTTTGACAATAAGATATGATTAGGTTTTTTCTTGAGTTTAGTTGATGGGTTAATGGGTCTTGGGTTTAGAATTTTTTTGGTTATGATTGGGGAAAAACCCAAGTAGGTAAAGGGAAATTAATATATTGGATCAATTTTCATCAATCAATCCGAAATCCGATCCAATACAATTAAATTTTGCGATTTATTTTTTCAGTTTTCGATTTTTCAATTTTCGATTTATGCAGTTATCGATTTTCGATTCGGTTACCGGAGTTTTAATCGGTTAATGAACACTCCTAATAGATATTAATTCAAGCCGTTCTAAATCCCAAAAAAAAAAAGTCGTTATTAAGATTCAAATCAAAGGAATCAATGTGATAAAACAAGTTAATAAATGACAATAATTTTAGAGATTTGAAATCCCCAAAAAATAGTCTTAAGATTTAAATCAAAGAAAGAATCCCACGTGATTAATCAATGCGATTGTCATAAAATCCGAATAAGAAAGAAACAAAACTTCAAACAATAGAAGGTGTATTTCCTTTTACAACAAAAATGAAATCAGACTCTAAACATATTACAAAATATATTCAGTTCATAATCCCCATTGCAATATTCACATGTAATACCATCATCTTCATCCTCAACCCATGGCGACAATCTTTTTGAAAGTTTTTGTAGTTTACATGTGCCAGAATGACATAAAGATAAGTGACGATTTCGAGCCACTGGATTATTCATCCACATGCTCCTGATAAAAGATTCCACCCTCTCTCTGCATCTTCTAACATAGGTGGATGTTTTCAAAGAACGAAAAAGATCAAATCCCAAGTTTCTTTGTTGTTGATCTTCCCCGCACATCAAAAGCATACAATAAACATATTTGGCTTCATCATGACCCTTCAATGCAGCATTTTTCAAATTTTCAAAACCCACATTTACTTTCAAAGAAGTGAAGTATTGTACCATTCCTTCCTGGTACAAAATCTCTAAGTTACCATTCTCCCTACAACGATTCAAGAATGATGATTCTTTTTCTTTGGTAAACCATTGCAGTGGCACCAATGCAAACTTATCCATGGATGCATGTTGATACACGTAATTATCCTCTGCAGCATGAAGAAATTCTTTACAACATAGTTTGACCTTGCAGATGTCAGCAATCGAATGAGACGCCACCTTTGAAAAAATCTCCACTAATAAATCCTTTGGAAGAATTTTGAGGGACTCATGTCCCTTCTTCTTAATCCTTCCCTGCTTTACTCTTAAAACAACCATTGTTTTAAGATTGAAAACTTGACAATAATAACTTTAGATTCTTCCTATGAGAGAAGGTTTAGACTTATGTAAAGTGAAGGTTTCATCTATGTATTATTCTAAAGGAATTTATTCTAAATGAATTCCATTTGTCGGAAAGTTTTGCCATGTGTCACTCCCTCCTTGCATCTCAGATTAATCCTTTTTCGAGGCGGAAGATCACAATGAGTGGATAAATCTCTCCCAACAAAGTCTTTTCCATACGCACGGCCAGGGATCGAACCCATGTCAGCATGCTTAATTGGCATTGTTGGTTCCATCTCAGATTTCTGTTCACACCATACCCACTTAAAAACTTTCCTTCATTGAAAAATTCGACTTATTAAATATTTTAAACATTTTAAAATACGAAAAAAAAAGAAGAAGTTGAATTGAGTTTTGATTCAATTTTGTAATGATGAATTGGCATTGATTGTGACTCTTAAGGGAGAGAGAGAATTGACGGTAAACAGATAATGACATGCCAAACTATTTAAAAAGGAAAGGTTTCTCTTACCCACATTGATTTTTTTTTTACTAATCTGTTGTGATTTTGTCTTTGTTGTGAATAAAGTTAATCATTTATGGTGAGAGACAACTCATTCAATGTCTCACCGATTTGTACATTGGAATTACTTAACTCTTTTGTATGCTTTCTACATTGGAATTGCTCACTCTTTTAAAATTCGGATTCTGAATTGATTTCAAATTTTGGATTTTAATTTTAAATTTTAAATTGTAATCGTGGGAAAGGATTTGGAAATAAATAATAATTTCTTTTAAAAATTGAAATAAAAAATCAATGGAAAATTAAGTTAATCATTTATGGTGGCAGACATCTTATTCAATGTCCCACTGATTTGTACATTGGAATTACTCAGTTCTTTTAAATGCTTTCAACATTAGAATTGCTCACTCTTTAGAAATTCGAATTCTGAATTGATTTCAAATTTTGAATTTCAATTTTAAATTTCAAATTGTAATAGTGGGAAAGGATTTGGAAATAAAAATTAAATAAAAAATAATTTCTTTTAAAAATCGAAATAAAAAATAATAGAAAATTAAGTTAATCATTTATGGTGGCACACAACTCATTCAATGTCCCATTGATTTGTATATTGGAATTACTCAGCTCCTTTAAATGCTTTCTACATTGGAATTGCTCACTCTTTTGAAATTCAAATTTTGAATTGATTTCAAATTTTGGATTTCAATTTTAAATTTCAAATTGTAATGGTGGGAACGGATTTGGAAATAAATAATTAAATAAATAATAAATCAATGAAAAATTAAGTTAATCATTTATGATGACACACAACTCATTCAATGTCGCACTTTGTACATTGGAATAACTCAGCTCTTTTAAATGTTTTCTACATAGGACTTGCTCATTCATTTGAAATTCGAATTCTGAATTGATTTCAAATTTTGTATTTCAATTTTAAATTTCAAATTGGAATGATGGGTAAGGATTTGGAAAAAAAATAAATAAATAATAATTTCTTTTAAAAATCAAAATAAAAAATATGAAAAATTAAGTTAATCATTTATCATGGCAGACAACTTATTTAAAAAAATATTGCAAAATAACAAAATTATTTATATTGTAAAATAAATTCAAAATTTGGAAATAAATTAAATGAAAAATTAATTGAGGAAAATCAGTTTACTCTTAAAACAAAAGAGCTATTGATCATAATAAACGCAAATATTAAGTTGTGATTAGGGGTGTAAATGGGTCAGGCCGGCCTACAGGGGCCTACGGCCTGGCCTATGAAAAGCCTGGCCCGGCCCAGCCTTCGAAGTACTTAGACCAGGTAAAGGCTTGTACGCGAGCCTATTTAAAAACAAGGCCATAGGCCAAATTAAAAAAGCCTGGCCTTTTGGCTCGTTGGCCGGCCTGTTTCAATTTTTAAATAAAACAAATTATTTTTTATATAATATTATTTATATTCTAAAAATTATTTTTTATATAATATTTCTTATATAATATTATCGTGCTAAGGAGACTGTTGAAGCATTAATTTGTGCTTCTTTAACAACTCATTTGAAAATGTTTATATATTGCAATTCATAATGTAAACATAGTAAAATGCATAACTAATTAGATTTTCTGATTTTTTTTACTTGCAGGTTCGAAAATATAGTGGGAATAATCAAGTTGAAAGGCTCACTTGAAGATTGTGATGTGCCAAGAAAAATTCAATCTTTGTTGTCATGAATTTTTATAATCTGTATTCTTGTTAAAAAAAATTTGTCATAGACTTTTTATAATTTGGACCCATGCTGAAAATATTGTTTAATTAATGAGATATTTTATTTTTTATTTTATTTTATTTGCAATATGATAGGCCTAAAAGGACTCATAGGCCATGTAGGTCTTTTCTTTTTAAATAACAGGGCAGGCTTGGTCATTTTATTATGCAGGCCTAGGCCAGGAAGGCCAAAGCCTTGCCTGCCCTGGCCTATTTACACCCCTAGTTGTGATGCTTAACATGTGTTCCGGAAGCTTTATCTACTATTCTTTAGGCAAAATAGATTATTATTTTTTTTTTTTGTAAAGGCAAATTAAACTATTATTATCTATTTAGAGTAAACTATTTACATTAATATTTGATGTAAAAAAAATCAATTTAAAAAAAAAAACGTTAAAAAGAATGACTTTTTTTAAACGTAATATTTAAACAATATTAAAGAAATATTTTTTATAATAAAATAAATTATTTATAAAATATTAATAAATATTATTATTTTTTAAATGTACCATACTTCAATAAATTATTTTCAACCAAAAATAATTACCCTCTTAAATCAATTTTAGAACTCAAAATTAATTTTGTTCTTCCTCAAAATTTTAGGAGGCGTTCAAATCTAAAACAAAACACACTCTGTAGCTTCCGGTTAATTGTTAAGAGAAATTGTTAGGTAAAAAGAGTTAGACATCTAAAATTTACTCTCCACAGTATTAAAGAAAGCTTCGTCACTAAATCAATTCGTGACAGTTTGGAACCAACTGAATTATCATTATTTCGTGCGTAAAATTTACTTTATTAGAAGTTCATAACTAATTTTTATTTTATTTTTGAATATTTCACGGTATGTAAACAAAATTCTAAGTGAGATTAACCTGCAGCGCAAACACTTTTTTGACCACCAAATTCCATATGCAAAACAAACGAAGTAAAAAGGAAATGATGAATGAAAGAAAAAAATTAGAGAATTAAGAAAGTCAATTATCTCGCCTTTAAACTCTGAACAACAAACAAAACTGTTGAGCCGCTTCAGCATAAACCGAAGCACCTCGGAGAGCATCAGATTCTACACGAACACTGAATAAGCATAAACCCAACAAAAAAATACTCAAATTCTAACCTTGCCACCGTCTATCAAGCACCCAATTCTGAGCATGGCTACCCAATAAAGATGACAAAATACTACGACACAAAAAACAAAGCAAGCAACAAACTATGATGACTCCAACTGCCACAGTCCTAAGATAAATTTTTAATGCTGAGATCCGAGGATGAACCACCATAGTTCACTTTTTCTTCGCAGCAGACTTGGTCACCTTGGCACCACTTGGATCCTTCTTTTCCACACTCTTGATGACTCCAACTGCCACAGTTTGACGCATGTCCCTAACAGCAAACCTACCAAGTGGAGGGTACTCGGAGAAAGTCTCAACAACCATAGGCTTGGTGGGAACCATCTTCACCATCCCTGCATCACCATTCTTCAGGAACTTGGGCTCTTTCTCAAGCTCTTTACCTGATCGCCTATCAATCTTGGTCAAGAGCTCAGAAAACTTCACAGCAATGTGTGAAGTGTGGCAGTCAAGCACTGGAGCATAACCGTTACCAATCTGGCCAGGGTGGTTCATGATGATAACCTGAGATGTGAAGTTAGCAGCTTCCTTGGCGGGATCATCCTTGGAGTTAGAAGCAACATAACCACGCTTCAAATCCTTGACAGCAACATTCTTCACGTTAAAACCAACATTATCTCCAGGAACAGCCTCCGGAAGAGCTTCATGGTGCATCTCCACGGACTTAACTTCAGTTTGTAGTCCAGAGGGGCCAAAGGTCACGACCATACCAGGCTTGAGAACACCAGTTTCAACACGACCTACTGGCACAGTTCCAATACCACCAATCTTATAGACATCTTGAAGTGGTAATCGTAGAGGCTTATCAGTTGGCCTCTTGGGCTCATTGATCTGGTCCAGAGCCTCAAGGAGGGTGGGACCCTTGTACCAATCAAGATTGGTGGATCTCTCAATCATGTTGTCCCCCTCAAATCCAGAAATTGGAACAAAAGGAATCTTTTCAGGGTTGTAACCCACCTTCTTCAAATAGGACGAAACTTCCTTGACAATTTCATCATACCTGGCCTTAGAGTACTTCGGGGTTGTTGCATCCATCTGCAAAATGCATGAACCACAAATACTTTAACACAAAACAATAAAAGATCCATCTTTGGCACCAACAAAATAAACAGAGACAATCAACAATACCAACGAAAAGCCTATTACCTTGTTGCAACAACAAATCATTTGCTTGACACCAAGAGTGAAAGCAAGGAGAGCATGCTCACGTGTTTGGCCATCCTTGGAGATTCCAGCCTCAAAACCTCCGGTGGTGGAATCAATAATCAAGACAGCACAATCTGCCTGACTGGTTCCAGTGATCATGTTCTTAATAAAATCACGGTGACCAGGTGCATCAATCACAGTGCAGTAGTATTTGGTGGTCTCAAACTTCCACAAGGCAATGTCAATAGTGATTCCACGTTCACGCTCTGCCTTCAACTTGTCCAACACCCACGCGTACTTGAATGAACGCTTGTTCATCTCAGCAGCTTCTTTCTCAAACCTTTCGATCACTCGCTTGTCAATGCCTCCAAGCTTGTAAATCAGATGACCAGTGGTCGTCGACTTTCCAGAGTCGACATGGCCAATCACAACAATGTTAATGTGAACCTTCTCTTTACCCATTGTTACACAAACGCACAAAGAAACTGCACCAAACAGAACCACCATCGTTAATTCCAAAAACAACAAAAATTCCAAACCATTTACATAACACAACAAAATTTATTAATCTTCAAGATATCAGATTAAACAGAACAACATTTACAAAATCAGAAATCATAAATTGATTTTAACATTATTCAATGTAGCATGAGCATTGTGAAAACTCAGAAACATTCAATGTTTTTTTTCAAAAAAAGATATCAATTGAAACATTGTTCTGGCAATTGAGGAAGTAACAGAACAACAACAATGAAGAAAAAAAGAGAAAGGAAGGAGAGGCTTCACCTTAGAATGGAAAGGCCTCGAATAAACCCTAACCGCAAAGAATAAAAGAGAGGCCGGAAACTGCGAATGAAGAGAAAGGTTAGTGGAGCACTGGTACTTATAGCATAACAGTGTTTGTGAGACTTAGATTCGAATTAGGGTTTTTAATAACGATGTTCTAAGATAGTTGCGGCGCAGGACTTGCGTGGACCCCCATGAAATCTCTAAAGTGGGTGAAGGCTCTCTTTCTTTCTTTTATTACTATTTTGTGAAACAGTTATTTTATTTTAACTTTCATAGTAAAAAAATTAAAAAATTCATTTAATAAGCTCTTGTTTCGTAAAAAATATTTTGAAAAGAATAATTATTTTTTTATTTTTAAAATCAAATTTAAAGAATATGTATAAGTTATTTTTATTTTCTATTTTGATTTTTAAGTTTCAAAAAAAAATATAAAACAACTATGAGAAAAATATTTGTCATTTTAAATGACACAATTTTATGTTATTTATAATGAAACTACGTCATTTTGGTGTGTTTTTACATTCTATTTCCTCCATTTTCTTTTTATTTCTAATTTTATAAATTAGAAAAATGACAAAACACACCAAAACGACGTAATTTCATTAAAAATGACACAAAGTTATGTCATTAAAAATGACAAACACTAAACCCAACAACTATTTCTATAACTATTTTACAAAACAGTTTTAAGAACAAAAAAAATCAGAACATAATCAAACAGACCCCGATACTCCTAATTATAATTTTTTTTCTTTATAATCTTTTGTCATTGTTTTTTTATTATTGATCTTTTGTCATTGTTTTTTTTAACTTTTTTTTTTAAATTGATTTGTAGAATTAATTAAAATATGTTAAGTTTTAACAGTTTTGAAAGAATTATCAAATCCAGAGAAATTAATTTAATAATAATTAAGTTATTATAAAAAATATAATTATAAGTAAGAAAAAATGTTAGATTGACGAAAATCAACGGTTAACATTTAGTAGTAAGAAAAAATGTAGTAACTATAACCTCTCCCAAAGTTAAAATACAAAACAAAAATAACTTAGATATTTTCTCTAAATTTGATTGTAAAAATTAAAAAACAATTATAATTTTTAGAAGTGTTTTTACAAAATAGATCTTATCAAACAGATTTTTCTATTTTTTATTTTGAAAATCAAAAAGCTATTTTTGAAAACAGACGTTAAACAAGCCCTGCCCACTATTTTTTTCCTCATTTGAAACATTAATAATGGAATATTTTTTATTATTCTATTTCTTATCATTATTTTAATGTCTTACTAAAACTGTACTGAATCTATTGATATGTGTCACTGTCACCGGAGTGGATGAATCTTTATAAAGATTTAATTCTGAGTTTAATCTCAACGTTCATGCGTATAAGCAAAAATATCTTTTAAAAACTCATATTTTTAAAGATGAAATTATATTAACATGTGTTCATTGAAGTGGATAAATCTCTAAAAGATTGCATTCTGAATTTAATCTCAACATTCATGCGTATAAAAATATTCTTTTAAAAATTCATATTTTTAAAGATAAAATTCTATTAACATGTGTTTTGGAGTGGATAAATCTTAAAGATTTGATTCTGAATTTAATCTCAACATTCATGCGTATAAAATAATATCTTCTAAAATTTCATATTTTTAAAGATAAAATTATATTAACATGTGTTCATTGGAGTTTATACATTTTAAAGATTTGATTCTGAATTTAATCTCAACATTCATGCGTATAAAAAAAATTATCTTTTAGAATTTCATATTTTTTAAGATAAAATTATATTAACATGTGTTCATTGGAGTTGATAAATCTTAAAGATTTGATTCTGAATTTAATCTCAACATTCAAACGTACAAAAAAATATCTTTAAAAAATTTATATTTTCAACGCTTCAATATATTTCATATATTAGAGCATGTTTGATTTTGTTTTTTTTTTTCCTTCAAAACTATTTCATAAAATAGGTAATGAAATAAATATTTTTTTTTTTTTTTACTTTAAAAGTTAAAAGTCAAAACACAAAATAAAAAATAACTTATATATATTCTCTAAATTTGATTCTAAAAATTAAAAAATAGTTATAATTTTATGAACTATTCTTACAAGACACGCCTTATCATACATGATTTTTTTTTTAAATGAATAACAAAATTCAAATATGCTATTAAAGCATGTTTGATTGTGTTATAATCTTTTTTGTTTTTAAAATTATTTTGTAGAATAGTTAATGAAATATGTATTTTTTGTGTTTTTTTAAAGTGAAAGTCAAAATACAAAACAAAAATAACTCATACATGTTTTATAAATTTGATTATAAAAATTAAAAAATAATTATAATTTCTAAAACTATATTTACAAAACAGACATGATCAAACAAATTATTATTTTTATTCTGAAAATTAAAAAATTATTTTTGTGAACTGAATTCAAACATGCCCACATCTCATTTTATTACAAATACTACGAAAATACAAAGAACACGTGATAAGGTAGTACTGGTAATACATAAATTATTTTTGGGAAAAATATTTCTTTTTTTAAAGAATATATGTTATGTTATTTTAAGTGAAATAAAGACACAACCTAGTGTTTTTTATTTTAAATTTAAATTTTAAAAAAATCACTCACTTTCTCTCCCATAATTTTTATTATTTGTATTTTTTTATCATTTAAAATGACAAACATTATATCCATTATTATTTTTAGTAAAACATTGTTAGAGACTTTTGTCAGGGTTTATAGTACAGTCTGCCATAGGACAAATTTTCCGGGAAAAAATATTCCATGTATATGCCCGAAAGAAGAAACTTTTTAGAGACTTACATAAAAATACAAATAGAAAAAAGGTGTAGAATGGATTATTTTTTCAAAGTTGGAAAAAAGGAGCACCCAATCGGCTGCACTCAAGTTTGCTCATTTTCCAGAATGTATATAGTTTGCTGCACTCAAGGAGCACCCAATCGGCTGCACTCAGATTGTACAATATTCTTTTGAAAGTAGTGAATTACCCGTGCGATACCCGGGAAAAATAATAAAATCGTTGTCGCCATCGTTGGTGGGTCGTCGTACTGGTAAATCCAGACGTTCATTTAACCATACTGACTAACCTTCACCAGCAAATGCAAAATGGACGAATGGTATATGATTTTGTAGGAAAATGTGTAGTTAGTTTTAAGTTTAAAAACAACATCATGTAACCCCATGTGATAAAATACGACACAAAGAACCAACCTTAAATACAATAATACTATGTTGCAGTACAATATTCAATATCGCACTCGGTTAATTACTAACAACACCAAAAAAACATAAACTCTATATATTACAAAAATCAGTTATTTCACTATCTGCAGCACAATATTCACAAGGAATATCATTATGTTCGCCGTCTTCGTTTGAAACCTTTTCACGGTTGTATTTGCTGGAATTGCACCAAGATTTATCATGATTTTGAACGGGATGTTTACGCACCCACAAACTTCGGATAACAGATTTGACACGCTCTTTGATTTGTGCGAACTCATACATCTTTTTCAAAGAACGAAAAATTTCAAATCCCACATTTTGTTCATGACGATCGTTGCCAATCATCAAAAGCATACAATAAACGTATTTGGCTTCATTGTGTCCATTCTGTGCTGGCACGTTCAAATTTTGAAGAGCCATCTTATCGCACAAAGAACAACAACCCTGTTGGTAATACTGCATTATTCCTTCACGGTATAATATTTCTGGGTTGCCACTTTCTCTACAACGTCTCAAAAAATATAATTGGCGATTTCTGTTGTATTGTTCATGTGGTGTCATTACCCATTCAAATAGCCCCTTGTATTCCGTGTCCGCTTCACCGTGACAATCGTTGATGACTTCGTGGACAAACGGTCTAGACCCTGAAGCCGAAGTCATTGGAAAACATGCAAATTTCTCCAACGATGTATGTTTATACACCGAATCATGCTCTGCAAGTTTTAAAAACTGCTTGCAACTGCCTTTAACGTTTGAAATGTCCTCAATAGAATGGCCTGCAATCTTTTCGAAAATCTGCAATAATAATTCTTCTGGAAGAGATTTGATGTTAGCCATGGTTTTCTTCATGTTGTTTGGGTTTGAAAATGGGAGAATAGGATGATGAACAATGGAATAGGGTAAAATGAATAGATAACATTGAAGTACCGTGTGAGTTTTATAATGCTACCTTTCACTCTCTATAAGCGACGTCATGTTTCGGTTTTCCCATGATGGATTTAACTTTATTGCTTTTTTTAAGATGATCATTTAAATCATTCTCTTCAACTGGCTGCAATTAACGTTTGAAATGTCCTCAATAGAAGGATGATTAAGGAACACAACTGAAAAAAAATAACCCAACTTTTGCATATTTATAACCTCACTAACCTGCAATCGATTAACCCGTGTAACGTCTGGGAAACCCATTCCTTGAATGAAATAACGTAGCCCACCCAAACCGTTTTTGTTGTCATATTTATTTTTCAATTTCAAATTTGTAACAGACTAATTCGAAATTCAAGGGATCAGTAAAAGGAATTGCATACAAAACATCATCCCTAACGAAAATTGTGGCAGTCATTGAATTGAGATGAAAAAACGTATTACTAAAGTCACGGGAAGATTTTGCAAAATGAAGAAACAAAGTTGATAACAAAACATTCAAAACTACACTCCCAAAAAATGGACAAAGGTGGATACACGATCAATGTTTGCTCACCATGACAAAAAGTAAAATAATGAGCAAAAAGTTCATACATCAATACAACTATCTTATATTATAAAGGAATTCCATTTTTTTGGTAACCTTGATGACGTGTCGCATCTTATATTATAAAGGAATTCCATTTTTTTGGTAACCTTGATGACGTGTCGCATTCTGCTTTAATTTTAGCACTGCGTTCACACTACAATTTTTTTTAAAGTTTCCTTTTTTGGTAAATCAGTGAATTTAATTAATATAAAATAAAATCAATTTTTTTTTTTTTTTTTGGTATAACAAAATCAATTTTTCAATGGACAAGATCTCTTACTTTAAATCAATGGTCAAGATTGATTATGAATGTTGGTGGCAGACAATGCATTAAATATATCTGACTGCTTCTTGAATTTCGAAATTTAAATTTGAATTTTAACTTGAAATTTAAAATTTGATTTTTGAATTTTGAATGTTGGAAGACAATGCATTAAATATATCTGACTGCTTCTGCTTCAGGGTGCGCATTAAAATTTTTTTCCTTTTTTTTGTAACGTTTTGAGCGAGCTGCAATATTTTTTTTAGGGTGCGGATTTGGATCAATTTCCAGAAGAGTTGAATGTTCTGAATGAGAAGTCAATGCTTTTCAAGATAAATGTGAAGCAAAAGGATTTGAACACTTAGCCCAAATATCAAGTTTCTAAAATTTGTAATAGTGAAGACATCATCTCAACGTTCATTATATATCTGATCGATCCAAATGTATGCTGCTTATCTATTTGTATTTGATATCCATTTTTTCTTATTCATTTTGTTGACTGTTGTTGGTTGTTTTATATCACAGGAAGAAGCAAAGTTCGATAATGCTCGCGAGAATGAAATTGTATCGTCCGAACTAGAAAAGGCTGCAGTAAGCCATTATTTGAATAAGAATTGACGTTATGAATTTTAAAATTAAGCATGATTACTTTACGTACCAATTTTTTTTAAAAAAACAATAGGATGTTGAGAGTCAGACCTGTGATAGTGCTGACGTTGGTGATATGTTTTTTGACTATGTTATGTTTTTTGTGTTTTGGATACAATATGTTTACGTAAATATTGTTGTTGTTGGAACTAAACAGTTGCATTGTTTTTCGTTGAATTGACGTTTTTCAAATATTCAAATCGTGTTATGATGTTTTCCTATGTTCAGTTCAACCAATATATGTAGCATGTGACACACATTTTCTATCTAATTGGTATATTGATGAATGCTATTGTTTGCAGTGGAATCCTAATCTGTTGATGTGTCCCATGTGAAATTGATTTATTATTCTTGATTCAATCAAATTTCTAACTTAAAAACATATCCCTATCTGTGATTTTAATCAAAACAAATATTTAAATTCAAGTTTTCAAATCCGTTTAAAAAATAAATAAATTTGTAACCGTTTAAAAAAATTATAAAAATTTTGCACGTTTTGTTAGTAGTTTTTGAATTTAAAGTTTAATTAGAAAGTTTACTGTTTTGTTAAGATTTAAGATCAATTTAGAATTAAAACTGACTAATTTAAATTTTAAATTTGGCTCAGTGTATTTTGAATTTGGCTCACTTAAAACTAACTAATTTAAATTTTAGATTTGGCCCACTGTATTTTAAATTTGGCTCACTATAAACTAACTAATATAAAATTTACATTTGACTCATTGTATTTTGAATTTGGCTCACTGAAAACTAACTAATTTAAATTTTACATTTGGGTCACTTTAAAACTGTGATGAGTATAAGATAAATCCTTTTCAGTAAATATTTTAAATATTTAGTAACAATTGAGACCATATGATGGATTTTCTTTTCTTTTCTTTTTTATACACTGTATAAATTTGATATATTGAACGAAAATAATAAATTTGATTAAAACATTTGGTCCTTATTTTCACAATTTAAAATTTGAATTTTTATTAACCTTGATTCGGTGGAATTCAAAAAAAAAATTGTTTTTTTCTAGAAAAATCGCATTTATAACTACTAAAAACATCCCAACCAACTATTTAAATATAAAATAAATAAATTTATTTGATTCAAACTTTTGGTTCTGATTTTTAAAATTTAAAATTTGAATTTTTACTAACATCTAATTCAAACCAATCGTTCAAAAAATAGTAAATTTATTGTTTTCAATAACACCCTTAAAATCCTTTTTATCCTTTTTAAACGGATGTTGAAATAAGTAAATAACCTACGATTCAAATCTAAATAAATAATAAATTTGATTCAAAACCCTATCTGCGATTTCAAAACCGCTTAAAAATAAATAAATTTGTAATCGTTTAAAAAATATATAAATTTTTTGAACGTTTTGTTAGTATTTTTTGAATTTAAAGTTTAATCAGAAAGTTTAATGTTTTGTGTAAGATTTAAGATCAATTTAGAATTAAAACTGACTAATCTTCTTATATTCTAAAGCAATGCCATTCTTTGACAAGTTCGCTGACGTGTCGCTTTCTCCTTCACTTTCAGCTTTGTGTTCACATTATAAAATATTTAAAACGTTTCATTCTTTGATAAAAAAAGAAAAAGAAA
The DNA here is from genome assembly GCA_032173675.1 of Gastrolobium villosum. Classification (NCBI taxonomy): domain Eukaryota; kingdom Viridiplantae; phylum Streptophyta; class Magnoliopsida; order Fabales; family Fabaceae; genus Gastrolobium; species Gastrolobium villosum. The sequence continues at coordinate 33,583 of JAVKPL010013013.1, read as the reverse complement.
AATATTAAATAAAATAAATTTGTAATTAAATTCAATTGAGAAAATATGTTAACAATTGTTAGTGGCGGACAACTCATTTAATGACCTTCTACTTTTTGCATTGGAAATTTCAAATTAATAATATCTCACTCCTTTCTGAAATCTTGATTTTCAATTTTTAATTTTTAATTTTAAATTTGAATTTTAAAGGGTGGGAAAATATTTGAACAATTGTTGGTGGCAGACAGCTCATTTACTGTCTCATTACTTTTTTTGTACACATTATCCCATTACTTTCTACATTGGTAATTGTTAACCATATTAATGCTGCAAAAAAAATATTATTTTCTTAAAAAAAATTAACATAAATATTTTAATGGAAAGGTTATACTTACTACCTAATTTTCTTACTACTTGTTACTACTAAATCTTAAACGTTGATTTCTGTCAATCTAACGGTTGTAATTTATGGGATCATATTTATTAATTAATTATTAATTTGCAATAAATTATAACCGTTATATTGACGGAAATCAACGGTTAAGATTTGGTAGTAACAAGTAGTAAGAAAATTAGGTAGTAAGTATAACCTTTCCCATATATATATATATATATATATATATATATATATATATATATATATATATATATATATAAATCTAATCTAAAAATTAAAATTTAAAGATGAAAAAATTATTTTTTCGAATAATATGTAAAATTAATAAAAAAATTACATATATCTTTCTGTATAAAATAAAATATAAGAATTTAGTAACTAAAAAAAAGAATGACCATTCAGTGACAACTGACCATTCAACTCCTGCATCGTAAAAAGATGTTGGCCATTAAGTATTTTACAGACTATTTTAATGTTTCTCATTACTTTTTGCATAGAAAATTGTTAAGCATATTAATAATATTATTTATTATATCTATTGGGGGGAAATATTTAATGTATATAATTCAAACTTTTTAAATTTGAATTTTGAACTTGATAGGTGGGAAAAGAGTATAAAGCACAAACTGAAATTATTGAAAATTCGAATTTGATTAAACAGAGTATTCTAATTACGTTTTTTCTAATGACCGTGTTTCTAATATATATATATATATATATATATATATATATATATATATATATATATATATATATATTGTATTAAATGTAGTTCAATTCAATTTACCAAATATACATAATGAAAATTAATGAATTTAAGTTTTAAAGTTTAATAAAAAATAAAAAGTAAAAAATGACATTTAACGTTTTGTAAAAAATAAATAATAAAATTTAATCACTGAAAAAAAAGTTTTAATTTAATATATAACAAACAAATTAGACGTTCATTTTTTTTTGGATATAAGAGTATAAATAACACAATTTCATATGTCGTAAGTGAAAACTAGAAACTATTTTTTGAAGAATGTGCACATCCTTCTATCCATGTTTCCCACTACTTTCTATATGGAAAATTATCTTGTACTAATTAATAATATTAATTATTATGTCTATTGGGTGGAAGATTATTTAATATTGAAAATTTGGAATTTTTAAATTTTAATTTTGAACTTGAAAAGTGAAAAAAAGTTCGGCATTTAATATTTCTGTAATGGGAAAAAGATATCTATATAAGAAATTTGAATTTAATATGAAATCATAGATTAAATTAAAAATATTTAAAATTATAAAATATATGTATAGTTGATAAAAAAATAATTTATATTTTAAATTTGAATAAAAAAAAAGAAATGAGGAATTTATACTTTAAAAGAATATTTGTTAAAATTTTAACTAAAAAAAGTAATACAAAAAGAGAAAAAATTTCCCAACAAATATTTTTAAAAAAATATATATTTAACATAAACATTTTGAATATACATGTAATAAATGAAAGTTCATCCCTACTAACGACACAAATCCTTGCAAAAAATAATTATTTCTTATTATTTTGTAAAAATAATTGTAATAAATGAAAGTTCATCTCTAAGGTAAAATATAAAAACATAGACGTAACTATAAGAGCTTTTTTTGTGGATAAATATAAAAACCTATTACATTCTGATAGTTATAGGTGGCAAACTGGTCTCGGCCCGGAGGGCCGGCCCACCAACATATTTTTATAATTAAATTAAAATTAGTTCCTTCTTTTTTATAATTATATTCATAAATCTGATTTTAATTTTTGTAAATATAAATTTGTAAAATTTCAAATACTAACGACACAAATCCTTACAAAAAATAATTGTTTATTATTTTTTTTAAATGTGATTGTAATAAATGAAAGTTCATATTTGAGATAAAATATAAAAACCTAAATGCAACTATAAGAATTTTTTTGTGCTGATAAATTTAAAAACTTATTACATGTTGATAGTTAGATTTAACAAACTAGGACTGTGAGCCGGCCCACCAACATATTTTTATAATTAAATTAAAATTTCATTCTTCTTCTTTTATAATTAAATTCCTAAATCTGATTTTAATTTTTGTAAATACAAATTTGTAAAATTTCAAATGCTAACGACACAAATCGTTGCAAAAAACAATTACTTATTATTATTTTGTAAATCTGTTGTAATAAATGAAAGTCCATCTTTGAGATAAAATATAAAAATCTAAATGCAACTGTAAGAATATTTTTTAGTGGATAAATATAAAAACCTATTACATGTTGATAGTTAGAGGTGGCAAACTAGGCTCGGCCCGGAGGGCCGACCCACCAACTTATTTTTATAATTAAATTAAAATTTTATACTTCTTCTTTTATAATTAAATTTCTAAATCTGATTTCAATTTTTGTAAATTCAAATTTGTAAAATTCAAAATACTAAGGACACAAATCCTTGCAAAAAAATAATTATGTATTATTATTTTATAAATCTGATTGTAATAAATGAATGTCCATCTCTGAGATAAAATATAAAAATTTAGATGCAACTATAAGAATTTTTTTATGTGGATAAATATAAAAATGTATTACATGCTGGTATATAATGCTGACAATTAAAGGTTGCAAACTGGACTCGGTCCGGAGGACCGGCCCGCCATTATTTTTTTATAATTAAATTAAAATTTCACCCTTTTTATAATTAAATTCCTAATTTTGATTTTAATTTATGTAAATACAAATTTGAAAAAATTCCAAATACTAACGACACAAATCTTTGTAAAAAAATATTTAAGTATTATTATTTTGTAAATTTGATCTTTCTAAATGAAAGTTCATATCTGGAAAATACTGAAAAAAGATGAGTAAAACTTTGTAATTTCTGAATGACTACATGACAAGGTAAAATGCAACAATATACTTTTATGTGTTGCATTAAGAGTGAATCGCGGAATGAGTTTTATAACTTTTGCAACTATACGTTACGCATCTTTCTTATTACCTTGATGTCAAGCACATCATTAATTTTTTATTATTACAAATACATTATATTAAGTTGCAAATAATTCGGATATTTTGAATTTTAATTAAGTCTTTATTAATTAATATTTTTTATTTTATCATCGTCATGTTAGTAATACATGTTTTGTTACCTGCATATGTGAATATATTTTGTAGTGCAGCTCAACGTCGTTATTTAATTTGAGACTGAAGAAAGATATATCTTTTTTGTTTGTTCCTACATCATGCTATTAAATTTTAACAAAATATTATTCATAATATTTATTTTAAAGTTAGGTAAACTTTTACGAGACAAACAAATCGATTTTTTTTCCCGTGCATCGGCACGGGTAATACACTAGTTACACTAAAACATAGTTCCCATGAAACAGACAGCAAATGCCGTTCTATTCCAAATTTTTTGTCTGCTGCAAGGTGGAACTGACTTCAGCATCAAAACTGTAAAAAAAATACACAACAGAGGAAACAGAGTGAGCATGGAAAGTTATGAAATTTGTAAAGTTCGTAAGTCCAAACCTCTACCAAAATATAGTTCAACAGTAAAATTGACAGTAAATACTTAACTCTTTCTCCAACTTAATTTTTTTAAGAGGACGAACAACTGAACAATTATTTTTGTCTTCAACAACATCACTATCCTTTATAGATGGTGTCAATAGAGATAGAGAAATATCAGCATCCCCAGTACTCTCACAGGTTTGGCTTTGAACATCCTACCAACGAAACCATTTTATAAGTCATTAACATATGTTTTGGAATAGAATTATACAGTGTTCAATTCTAATATTTTATTAATAATCCTAACTCATCATCGTTTTTGCTGACCTTACGGATACAATATTGTCATCACCAGCACTGTCAAATACAGAATAATCCTGAAAGGTTTTTTTTTATATAAATAAAACTAAGTCAAAACACACGATACTCCAAAGACAATTAAAAAGTGAAGAAATGTTAAATAAAAAATAGCATACATTTGGATCCGCCGTGGTCTTTAGAAATGAGGTAATAATATTTTCAGTGATGCATACTTTAGCCACATGATATTTCGGCTCACTGTAGGCGTTCAAATTGTTGATTTTCACATTGACTTTAAATAACATGGATCTATCTTTCAGAAGGTTCAACTCTTCTGGATAATGCTCCAAATCCGCACCCTACAAAATGAGTATATCTTCACATATCTTTTTAAGCAACAAAATATGAAGCAGTAGCATACCCCACTGTTATAAAAATTAAAAGTTGTGAAGACCAAACCCGCTTAAAATGTTGCTCGCGTAATTCAGCAGCATTGACTCCTAACAACGCAACACAGTCTCTATCGAACAGTACAAAAGAAGCAGAATCAGTGTTGTCCACAACTCTGACCTGAACATTGAACCTAAAAAGATAAGTTGTAATTTAGATCAGGAACACTGAAGCTGCATGATTACCTTTTAAGAAACGTCAGCCAACCAAAACCCTCCTTACTTCGGATAATATTCATCCCAATGTTTCTGACAATTCTTACAATACCATTTTTCAAAATCTTCTAACACTGAATATGGACATTTCCTACACGACTTGTACCACCAATTGTACTTACTTTCGATGGATTTAATAGTTCCATAAGTAACACAAGTAGTAACATCAGTGCAATTCTTAATATCAGTAATAAATTTCCTTTCTGTATCCTTTAGAAAATCATTTTTAAAAGAATATGAGGATTGGGTGGACAACTGAGTCAACCTCTGACTACTTTCAATCGAATCACCGGAAAGCCTGAAATATAAACATATATACTGAGGTTAGTGCTTACAGCAAAAGCAATGCCTTGTAAAAAATACTGTAGAAAACCTTTTTTTGAAATCCATGATCTCAGGCAAATTGGAATCAAAAATCATTTTCGTCGTATATTTTGTATTAGCTATTCCATTTTTTCCTACAAAATTCGTTCCAAAATAAAAAATAATCAGAAGAATCCAGAAAACAATAAAACAAATTAAAAATTGAGAAATAAAATACTAAAAAACAAAAAGTACCCCTAAAACCCTTTATCCTTGCAAGTTGCAGTATTATAACATTTTGGGCAGTCTGCTTATTTGCTAAGAAAGTTTGGACCTCATCTACGTAGGACTCCCACAAAGTGCACTCAAGTTTCTGACCCCTATTATGTTAGTCCAACAAAAGAGATATCAGAAATCATGCAGACATAGCAATGTTATTCACTTGTAAAACCGTCAAAAATCTTTAAAAAAAATTACATCAGAAATATGCATAACATAAATACCTCAGATTGTCAAGCTCCACGACCACCATTCTTGTTTTCCTACCAGCGATTACATGTTCACGGACTTCCCCGATTCCAGACAACAACCCAATAACATCTGCACAAAAAGTAACATGCATTCAGCATACCTTCGTATATAAAAAAACTAAATTGAAAATGAATAACACCATATTCCATCCATCACCTATTAAATAGGGGGAGTCAGACGATTCCTTCTCAATAACGTCAAATTCAGCAAAATCAAAAATGTGCTTAGGAATAGTAGCATCAACAATGGATTTCACATCAGTCCTCAAGTTGAACGCCAAACGATATTCATGCCGTGTTGGCTTGAAATTACCATTGTTCAACCCCACTCCGAATTTTTTTTATAAAATATGCATCCCCCTCGCGAATTTTCTTTCGAACATGCAAAGTACCCTTCGCCGTAGCATGGATCCTTCCACCCTATAAAATGAAAAACATGCACTATATGAATCAAAAAATTACAATGCACCTGCTCAAAAGAAAAGAAAAGACGATAAAGAAGAGCCATTACTTGTTCATCTAACAAAACCATATCAACATTGTCATCGAAATCTTTTGGATTAAAACTGGGAACCTTCCAACACCTAACCACACGCACTTTAATCCTCCAGTCTTCTCTAGTCGTATTCAGATCCATTATGAAATCATACTTCGAATACATTATGTTCAACGATATAAGAAGAAGGGAAAGGAAGAAGAGAAACAGACCAAAGAAAATTAATGCAATCACAGAAGAAGAAGAGAAACAGACCAAAGAACAGCTCGTGGCTGTGATGCAGAACAAAAATCATTTTGCAGCACGAAAGAAGAAGAGAGAGGGAAAGGAAGAAGAGAAACGTACCAAAGAACAGCTCGTCTCTACGCTTGGAAAACAATAGCTCGTAGCTGTGATGCAGAACAAAAATCAATTTGCAGCACAATATGACATTTTTATACTTAACAATTACCCATGCAATCACTAAAGGCGCCTTGAATTATGCGTTTCCCACCGAAGAAATCAATTTCAATTTTGAATTTTGAACTGAAACCATCATTAATAATACAACTGTCTACCACCAAATTTTCTACAATGATTCAAAAGAAACTCTCCTTTTTTGACCCACTATTACTGACTTAATAATAACAATTTCTAAAAGAAGTAACTTTTGACACTATCTCCAGTGTGAACACAAATCTAAGAATTAAGGAGAGAGTGATATGTCAGCAAACTTTCCAAAATTTGGTTCTCCTTTCTATATATTAAGATTGAGACATAAAATATCTAATAGTTTGGAGTCTTCAAGGACAGGAGAAAAAACATTATAAAATTTGATAAAGAAAAAAATGGTCTTGGAGAGCCGTAATGGATATGATGTATTCAAACTAAATTAAAGGGATAATCAATAATTTGGTAGATATATTTAAAAAAACTAATATGTACTCTCACAAACAATTGATATGCACTCGCACAAACAATTGATATTTGCAACTCTTTCATGTAGTCGAATTTGTAAACCCATTTTTGTCAAATTTGGGTAGTAGCATTCGGACGCGTCAAATTAAGCCGAATAGGGTGAAGGTTAGATATCCTTCCTCATGGCTACATAGGAGGAGATTTGTTGGATTCGTAATCCATCCATGATATTGAAAAGAGACACATTCCCGCAGAGATGCAAAGAAAGACATTCAGAAACCACGTGGATGGACGTGATGGTTCAGCATCTTGTCCTTTAAGCAAGTGGTTGGGGGTTCAAATTCCAACTCTTGTGAATGGAAAGCATTCCGTGACCAGCTCTTTACTACTTTGTGCGCTGACCCGGAGCGAGGTATTAATCTCATGGCTATCGGCTGTGGGGATATCAGATGTAATCCAAAAGAAAGACATTCAGAAAAGAAAACATCTAGGGGGCCATTTGTTAGAGTTATTTTTTAGGATTTTCGAAAAACAGAATTTTTTTAAATTTTTAATTTTTGGATATTATCCTAAATTGAATATTTTCATCATATTTTTTAAAATCGAGATTTCAGGATAAAAAAAATTCATCCTCTACCAAATACCCCCTAAAGAAAAAATTCAACGCAGTTGAGAATCTACAGAGAAGGAATCTTATTCCCTACGGAGAGAACCCTATTTTGTAAGCCATCACATTACGGGTGAGTTAATCCTATTACACTCAACTGGTTTCCAAACCAAAGAGACAATCTTTTAATCGCATCTATCATAGTTGAAGTTCTCTGCACCAAGTTTACAGTTTTTACTCTTCACATTTAACTAATTTTTCACGTTAAAAATAAGGAAAAATTGCGTCTCATTTTAAAGAATATAAAGTGTCATTTTAAGTAAGAGAAAATTTTAAGTAAGAGAAAGAAACAGATCATGGAAAAAAAATAACAATAAAAATGTGAATCTCATTTTTTTACGAGAGTGAAATGACACGAATTATATTATTTAAAAGGATAAATACTTTTCCATAAAATTATTATATATTCTCTACTATTCATCTCTGCTTTTCTTTTTGTTTATTGTTCGACGCTTCCGTTAGCCAAGCTCTACGTGCCGTGCTCCTTACGCAACAATATATAATTATTGGGTTTATCATTTATCATTTAACATGATTACAAAAAATTTCCTACACTCACAATATTTTGTGGATCCCGCAGTAAAAAAAATTCTGGCACGCAAAATGAATCTCTATAACATAACACAATCACTTTTCCTAAAACATAACTCTTATAAAACCCATAATTATTTATATATATGACTCGAATGATGGGGATTAATTTTCTATTTTATATTTACATGATTTTTTTTTTATGCTCTGGGGTTTACAAAAATGTAAGAAGATAAAAAAAATCAAAGTAAGACTCACTCATATATGATGTACGTAGCATGAGAAATTTTTTTTTGATGTAAAATGAAAAAATGATTTTAAATAGTATAAAAAAATGACCATGCAAAAACAAAGAGAAGGAAAAGGTGTTCATTGAATTTAGACGCGACCGCACTGAAACCTAACCCGGACGTGTTCCCGTTAAGAAACTGGATTGGATAATCGGCGATAGGTCCGAGCTTTAAAATGTAGATTTGGTTTTGTGGGTGAAAAAGAAACGCAGACAAGCGAATGAACAGGGACGAGTGCAGACGAGGAGTAAGTAAGCTTCGGAAACCCTAATCTTCGTTGTCTCTTTCTATTTTTGTTATTGCCCCACTATTTTGATTTGTTTCCATGATTTGTATTCTCTTATTCGCTGTTAATTTCCCCTTCGCTCGCCCTAATTGCAACCATCAGTTATGAGTTTTACTTTTTTTTTTTTTTAATGTAGCATCTAAATTATTCTACTGATTTTTTTTTTAATTTTTTTTTTTTTTTTTAATTTGAGTAGATGGATCACTGCTCAGGGTAGCATGTGCTTGCTTCCGTTGCTTTGCTTGCTGATTGCTGCTTGCTGCTTGTTATTGCTGAAGATTCTGTGCAAAATGGATATAGTATCTAGTTGCAAGGTATACATTCAATTTTTTTAAGGGGATTCTAGTTTATGGTCAGCACTTTTTCGTCATTATTTGTTTTTGAAGATTTTTTTTTTTTTTTTTAACCAAAGTGTTTTTTAGTCTTGAACATATGTTAAATTAGCCTTTTATGATAGCATTGTCAATATTGTAATTTGCTTTTGCGCACTGCTATTGGTGAACCACAAGGGGGATTTTTTATTTTTTATTTTTTTGTTTGAATGGTGCTTAACGTAATAGATAATTTGTTTACCTATTTTTGTAAATTGTGTCGGCTTAGATTCTTATTGTCAAGATGCTAATTAAGAGTACAGATCTGAATTTACTGGTAATTAGCAATATAAGGTTTTGAAGCTAGAGGCAGCTAGGAAAGGCAAAGGAATTTCTCTGGCAAGCATTGTTTGTCCCCTGCTTATTGATTGGACTTTCAGTTTTTGTTTAGCTTGGTTTACTTATCACCAACCATTGTTAACCAGGTGTTTAGTACAGGTTTTATGCTATAAAATATTAACCATGGAGTATGGTGTTCTACTTTACTGATCTGTGGCTCTTCTTATAGGAAAAATTGTCATATTTTCGTATAAAAGAGCTCAAAGATGTGCTCACTCAGTTAGGACTTTCGAAGCAGGGAAAGAAGCAGGTGAGATAAGAAAAATATTACTGATTATGTTTCTTCAATGTTAGGCTTTTGCTTTGAAACCTCAATGCTAGTATTGAGCATCATTGAATGGTGTTCGTTGACGGATTACTTGTTATTTTTTATATGACACTTTTTATACTCCTTTTCGCACTAGATTATATGCAACTTGAATTGCTGTATTTAGTAATGAAGAATATGAGTTTGAAATTCTTAGAAAATATGAATATTGTTAATCTTTGACATGAACTTTCATGATTATTGTAACTTTGGTTTTTGGCTAATGGGTTATTTTTTTATTGCTTAACTTCGTGCTATATTTTTTTGGAGTTTTGGGATGATATCATGATGCCAATTCTTCATTTATCTGTAGGATCTCGTTGATAGGATACTATCTATTCTCTCAGATGAACAAGGTATGATTATACTCTCTCTATGACAAACACACACACATACATGACTCAACCTTTGGTTCTAATTCTATCTTGTATTTGTACTGTTTTCATAATAATACTGTTTCGGTTGTGAGCAAGCTTAAATATTCGAAGTTTTAGACTGTATCTGCATAATTGAGTTATTAATTAAATTCATCAAAGTACAGATGTCGCAACTTGCAAATGTTGTTGATTTAAATCTCATTGCAGTTATCAATTGAAGTATGTGTATTAATCTTCTTTAATTCAAATTGGATTTGGATCCTCTCATGTGAAAAAGTGGTCATGTGTTCATGTTATTTTATCACAACCACTCATTTAAAGTCATACATTTTTCTCTCTCTTATCTCATCATCAATGAGTGGTTGTGATCAAATAACATGACTACTTTTTCACATGAGAGGATCCAAATCCATTCAAATTAGATGGGTATCCTAGAAAAATGCAGTGAATTTTTTTATTTGAACCAAATAGTAAACCTTTCTTATTAATCAGATGAGTCTGGGCTGTTTCTTTTCACCTAGGCTTTTGTGTTTGTGCCCTTAATCAGAGTGTGAGGGCGGTGGTGCTTATTAAAGAACCACTTCAACCCAAAACGTTAAGGTGTTGGGTGAGGGCTTTTTTAATGATTTATATTATATTCTCTAACACACCCTCTCACGCAAGAGCCCTTTGGGCTTGAAGCGTGGATATGGCACAAGCCCATTATTGGTCTACCTTGTGCTTTTCTTAATTCCACCGGAAAGTGGGGGCGGTGAGGACCGAACTCGTGACCTCATGGTCATTGAAGCTCTGATACCATATTAAATAACCACTTCAACCCAAAACCTTAAGGTGTTGGGTGAGGGCCTTTTTGATGATTTATATTATATTCTCTAATAGTGCTGCTGTTGTGTTTCTCATTCTTTTCTTTCTCTGTCATTGAAGACATGGTCACAAATCATGATTTTCTTTTTTAAAAATATATGGCTCGGAAAACCGGCTGGTTCTCTGCCTGTGCTCCAAACCGGCTGATTTGAACTGGTTATAACTGTTTTGATTACATTTCCAACTTGATGTTTGGAGTGGCAGCTTCTATAAGGGCATAGTTAATTGAATATGAAATCAGAATATTTAGTAATTATGTATCTAATTCCATTTTGTGATTTTAATATGTCAATTTGCCTTTTGTATTTCATTCCTCTTTCTCCTTTAAACTGAGCAACTTATTACTTTTTTTTTTAAGTTTCCAAAATGTGGGCCAAGAAGAATGCTGTTGGAAAAGAACAGGTGGCGAAATTAGTGGATGACACATATAGGTGAGTGTTAAGAGACAATGCTGTTGTCGACATTTACTACATCTAGCTTTGGTTTGCTTAAGATGAATGTAATGGCTCAAAATTTTTAGATTAGTTTATAGTTTAAGCATGATTTGCTGATTTGCTTTCGGTTAATTATACTAGTATATATATGCTATAATCTCCTTACTTTATTATTTTTCTTTCTTGACGTTTTGTGTTTTCTTTTTGCCCAGAAAATTATCAGTGTCTGGGGCCACTGATCTAGCATCAAAGGGACAGGTTACCTCAGATAGCAGTAATGTGAAAATTAAAGGTGAAATGGATGATTCCTTTCAATCAGATACAAAGATTCGCTGTCTCTGTGGAAGTTCATCGGAAATAGAGCCATTGATCAAGGTGTAATATTCAATAGATTTCTTCTATCCTCAAGATATATAAAATCATATGCCTTTTTACATGCTCTTATGATTCTGTTGATGTCCATTGTTTCCTTGATGACATATACATTTCATTAAGATCTCCAATGACAACTTATATTTGATGGTAGGCAATTTTATTTCTTTTCATCTAATTGCAGTGTGAAGGTACAAGATGCTATGTGTGGCAGCACTTCAACTGTGTTATTATTCCAGAGAAACCTATGGAAGGAATCCCGCCAGTTCCTGATAAATTTTATTGCGAAATATGTCGACTAAGTCGTGCAGACCCGTATGTCATGTTCATTCTTATTTTAGCTTATACGTTTTTTTTTTCTGGGAGAGGGGGGAATTGTTTAGAAGTTTTTCTTCATAGTTTAGTGCTAAATATTTTTTATGTTTACTTCAAGAGCCATTTTTTTTTTGTTTATGTATTGTCTGTGGTGGGGTTTGTTTGTTTTTTTTTTTTTTTTGGGGGGGGGGGGGGTTGTGTTGGTTGATATGATTGTCTTTGCTATTGGTGCAAAGAACTGAGCTTAGTAGCTGTCATATGATAACATGTTGCAGTGTGTTAATTTTATTGTGTACATGATGGATGACTTTTTCCTCTCTTTTTGTTGTCTACATGATGGATGGCTTTTTCCACTTTTTCTTTTTTCTTTTCTTTTCTTGTAATTGAAATACATTCCCGATCCATTTATTATTTATCATTTTCATTAGCCCATCACTCAATTTCCATTTTTTGCTCTTCTCTACATTGCAGGTTTTGGGCTTCAGAAAAACACCTTTTGTTTCCTGTGAAGTTGATTACAACCAATATTCCAACTGATGGGTGAGGACATTATGTGGATTTGTTGTTAGACTTAGTTTGTGACTCTGTGTAACTGGGTTCATTTGTCTTTGAACAAAATGAATGTCTTGTTTAATTATGTTATATCTTATTTTCCACTTAAGAGACATTTTGATGCTTTAAGTTATTTGTATGAGACTGTGATGTCCTTCATTTTGGTTTTACTACTATCCATTTCATCTGTTTTTTTGTCATTTTTTATTTTTTTGTGGGGGGGGGGGGGGGGGAGAGTCGAGGTGAGGCTGGAGATGGGGGAGGGATGTCTAATTCCAATCTTGAATAGTTCATGTGCATTATATTGTGTATAGCTTTTGGTTGCCTTCTATATATGTTCCACATTCTGTTGTTTTGTTCTATTTGGAGGGATCATAATGTTAGTGATTTTTCCTGTTTATATTATGTGAATTAAAACTCTCTGGTTGTTGAATTTGTTTTTCTGAGGTGAAAATTCTCTTAAGGACAATAATCTATTGAAAATTTAAACCTTTCCCCTCTTCTTTCGTGAGTTTTTCTTGTCTTAACATTTATCTTCTAATGTGGTTAAAACCTAGTTTTTATAGTGCCTTTCTGCTTGAATGACATAGCCATATTTCCGTTTGAATTGCTCAGAACCAATCCAATACTGAGTGTGGAGAGAACATTTCAACTTACAAGAGAAGACAAGGACTTGTTGTCAAAATCGGAATTTGATGTTCAGGTTGGTTTTGTTTTTCAGTGCTTGTAGTTTAATGCATAACCTTTTATCTAGGTAGTTTGTTGATGTATGCCAAATGACATCATATGTAGGCTTGGTGTATGCTTCTAAACGACAAAGTTTCATTCCGGATGCAATGGCCTCAATATACTGACCTACAGGTTAATGGTATGTTATTACAAGTCATGATCTCCTTAATGTTGTTTTTCGGTTCCTTTTGAGAAATTTGTTTCGTGTTGTGGGTCTTGTTCTAGTTTGCATATTCTATTATTATGTGTGTAGTTAGAAGTACCTAATTTTTCAGTAAAACATCAAAATTTTCTTCATGGAATTCTTGAATTTTGCAGTTTTATTGAATCTTTGATTCAATTGTTTTGACTATAATCATATAGGTCTTCCTGTTCGTGCAATTAACAGACCTGGTTCACAATTGCTTGGTGCTAATGGTCGTGACGATGGTCCAATTGTGAGTTCATTGTCATCTGTGGTTATACCTATTGAGAATTTTCTGCTATTGTCTTGTTTAGAGTGCTTGTATTTTAAATGTATATATTTATGTCTCGGTGCTAGTTTTATTTTAATCTTTTTAGCAGTGTTAATTAAGTTTCGTTGACATTGGTTTTATTCAATTTCTTATTATTTTTTTTCTCCTATGTCAGATCACGCCATATACAAAAGATGGAATTAATAAGATTTCGTTAGCAGGGTGTGATAATCGCATTTTCTGTTTAGGGGTTCGTATTGTTAGAAGGTGCAGCATGCAACAGGTAGATTGCATTCTGAACCTGCTTAATTTCTAAGTTTAGTATTCTGGATGACTGTTGTTTCCTTCAATCCAGGCTTATTGGGATAGTCATGTTTGATGTTAAGACTCTCCCTGTATGATATCAGTCCAAAGTTTCTGAGACTGATCCCGTTTGGTTGATTTCTGAAAATTTTGAAATTTGCAAAATTTGGAATGCTTGTATGATTCTCTTTTGTCAATTTTGATTAAAACTTGATTGATTGAGGCAAGTATTGAGGAGCCATGGTTGTTTTGAATTTTGTTTACGTAGTTCTGTGGCTTGATATTATAGTACTTGCTGATCTTTCCATTTAGCACTCATTTGAATAATCAAATGCATTTGTCTTGTTATTGTATTTGACAGAAGAATTGTCTTTATCATTGAGTTCTTATGCTTTTTTAGTTTCATTCTTTGTTGTTATTGACTTATTGGCTTATTGCTTTTGAGTTTTCCGTGATTTAACTTACTGTTCCATATATAACAAAGTTAAGCAGGGTTGGGTGTATTAACCTGTTCAATTAAATATGAATCTTGGTGGTTTGGTTTTTATATCTGAATCCTAGCATTTTACGTAGAGATAAAGCCAAGATTGGAAAAGCTTGTTGAGGATGCTAACTTCTCCTTTTTTTGTGTGGATATATTAACCCTTTCAATCTCCGTTCTCTTATTTTATTTGGCATGGCTGTTTTCGTCAAGCTTCATTTTGATCATACTAAAATATGTTTTTGATGAAGTTCTGGTGTTTCCAAACAAAGCAAATATGCTTTATAAACCCCACATTAGGTTTTCATCCAACCAATGTGGGACTATATATCTCAACATGCCCCCTCTCACGAGATCCCATTGGGCTTGAAGAGTGGATGATGCAACAGGCCCAACCTATCTGTGCTAAGAGAGTCCACAAGAGAAAGTTGGGGATGGCGAGGCTCTGATACCATGTCAAGAACCTTGGGATACACCACCCCAAAAGCTAGCTCAAAGGGTGGGAGTGCCCAAGGCCTTATAAACCCCACATTAGTTGTTCATCAACCAATGTGGGACTATATATATCAACAAATTGTAGTAGATAGATCATATAGGTAAGTACAATGGTTTGAGGATAAGGTATCCTCTAAAACAAATAAAGAAACAGAAGGGAGAAAACAAATAAAGAACAGGAAATCTAAGAATGCAGCAACCAGAAAGGCTGCTCCAATGTCTGTGTTAGAGATCGCTACACTGTTGAAACAATCACAGGCAGAAGTGCTGAATTCCAGAGGCAAAAAATTGTAATCTTATCCCCTTGTAAGATAAAATTTTAATCCACAAAGGATGTGTTTTTGGGTCTATATTTTGTTGGAATGTCATTTGCATGTATGTTGAATTTTTAAAGTGGCTATATCTTGATTGAATATTTTTACGTATGCTTATCCTGGTAAAGCCATAAAATTAAATGATTTAGTCTCTTGTGTATAGATCCTAGACATGATTCCAAAGGAGTCTGATGGGGAGCGTTTCGAAGATGCTCTTGCACGTGTCTGTTGTTGTGTCGGGGGAGGAAATGCAACTGATAATGCTGATAGTGACAGTGATTTGGAAGTGGTTTCAGATACTTTTAGCATCAACCTTCGTTGTCCAGTAAGGCTTTCATATATTGTAGTTCTTTATTTGCTCATGGAGTTTTACAAATCAGTTCCCAAAGTCTTAACACATTCCTATGCCCTTGTCAAATTTTTAGATGAGTGGTTCAAGAATGAAGATTGCAGGAAGATTCAAACCTTGTATTCACATGGGTTGTTTTGATCTTGAAATTTTTGTGGAAATGAATCAACGTTCAAGGAAGGTAAGATTCTCACCCATTGTGTATTACTGTTCTGATTCCTTCCTTTTTTAATTTTTTAAAATGTTTGATGAAGTATTAATTGTTTCTGCAGTGGCAGTGCCCCATATGTCTTCAAAACTATGCGTTGGAGAATATCATAATTGATCCTTATTTCAATCGCATCACTTCTATGGTAGTTTTTCCCCCTTTGTTCTTCGTTTCTCTCTTCACAAAGCTCATATTTGAGTTTGATGAACCGGTAGTTATTTCTTAAATTGGTTTGCTGGTACAGATGAAAAATTGTGGAGAAGAGGTTACAGAGGTTGAGGTGAAGCCTGATGGTTATTGGCGTGTCAAGACTAAGAGTGAAAGTGAGCGCCGGGAGTTGGGGAATCTTGCTCAGTGGCACTGTCCTGATGGATCCCTCTCTGTTTCTACTGATGGAGATCTCAAGAGAGTGGAAACTGCGAAGCTCAAACAGGAATGTGTTTCAGACAGTCCTACTGGTTTAGTACTTGGCATCAGGAAGAACCGTAATGGAGTTTGGGAATTCAGTAAAGCAGAGAACACAAACACTTATTCTGGCAATAGACTGAATGAGGATTTTGGAAATGATGAACATGTGGTTATTCCAATGAGCAGCAGTGCCACTGGAAGTGGGCGGGATGGTGATGATCCTAGCGTAAATCAGGGTGGTGGTGGGCATATTGATTATTCTACTACCAATGGGATTGAGATGGATTCCGTGTGTCACAATAATGTTGATTCAGCTTATGGATATACTGTTCATAACACTTCTGCTCCAGTGGGTGATGCTGAAGTTATTGTTCTTAGTGATTCGGAAGAAGACAATGATATATTGGTATCTCCTGCGATTGGGTACAGAAATAATCAAACTTGTGCTGCAGTTGATGTTTACTCTATGCCACCACCTGCCATTATCGATCCATATATAGAAGATCATAATCTTGGTGGAAATCCATGCTTGGGAGTTTATAATAATCCCAGTGAAGATGATTTTGGGATGCATGCCCTCTGGCCGCCATTGCATTCTGGAAATCAGGCAGGCTCAGGTTTCCAATTATTCAGTTCTGATGTTGATGTGTCAGATGCATTGGTTCATTTGCAGCATGGTGATATTAATTGCTCTTCATCACTGAATGATTATACATTGGCTTCAGATGCTGCTTTGGGATCTAGTACTCTTATAGCAGATTCCTCTGCAGGTCGGCCTGATGCTGATTTAAATGGTGGCTTGGTTGACAATCCATTGGCATTTGCTGGAGAAGATCCGTCGCTTCAGATCTTTCTCCCTACAAGACCAGCAGAATCATCTGTGCAGCATGAATTGAGAGATCATGCAGATGTGTCAAATGGTGTCTGTGGTGAGGATTGGATCTCTCTTAGGATTGGAGGAGGTGCGGTTGGCAGTAATGGTGATGGTTCTACTCCAAATAGGTTGTGTTCCAAACCGCAAAGTACATCCAGAGAAGATGCCACAGATGCTTTGACTGATACTGGTTTGTTACTTTCTGAACTTAAATCTGCATCACTTATTTTTTTGGTGAAAATTACTCTTATAAACTTTCATTGTATGTCAGTCCACTGACATAACATCGTTAGCTGGGGAGATAATCTTTTTGAACTTATCCTCAGAATATATCAGGATTCAAGACGTTTTAGACACCCACATGTGGAGATTAGTATCCTCCATATTTTCATGTGCACAAATGACGATTTACTTATTCTACAAAAGCAAATATATTAAGGTCTTTGTAGGAATAGAGAAACTCTTAAAATAATAATTTTTTTCGTCTTCCAATATTATTCTCTTGCTTTGTCCCTCTGTTTCTAAGCCTTTCACTCCTGTAAATGAACATGTTTTTATTAAGCTCTTGAGAAGGAAAGAATTTTTACTCCATAATTATTTATCACGCGTGATTATTATGATTTTTCTTAGCTCCATATCAAGTTTTTTTGTCAGAGGTTATGAACAAGGATTGGAAACTGGCTATTTCATTTTCTTTTCATGAAGTTCTGTTAAATGATAGGAACCTCAAATTAGTTTGTTGGAACATGATATATATGCTATTGTGTTGGTGCTTGCTATGGGATAGGGGTTGTAGACTAGTCAAAATACTTGCATAATTCGGTTTCTGCATTATATCATAAGTTGAAAGCAATAGCATAAAAGGAAATAATGGCTATAACTAAATCAGAGATATACTCGCCCATTAACTAATTGGTTGAAGAACTTTATTCTGGTTTCTTGGAATGACTGTGTTAATATGATTTGCATTTCTATGCTGTTTTCAAGTTCTACAACTAAATCCACGTTGATTAGTCTGTGTATTTGTGTAAAGGCATGCTCTTTGTTGCTTTCTAAGGTTAGCCATTTTACTTGTCTATGACAAAGATAGAGTAGGGACAAGGATGGAGGATTATATTAAATCTTCTAGAGAGATATTTTGCATAAAAAAGACCTAAATGGCTATAAATGTTTGCATCTATATAAAATGTCAATGGTTACTTTGTGCACCTTGAAAATGTGGAGAAGCTAACATCTAACACAAAGGTGAGGATGTTAGCTGTATGTGATGGTGGATTCTCATCTGTTTCTCTATTTTGCTCCTAATTACAGACATTTATATGCTAAATTGCTCTACAACACAAGTATTTTGACTATGTTCCAGTTCTAGGTCAATGATTCTTAATGCAGTATGACATTTTTTTCTCCAACTTTCTTGACTTATTATTCCTCCTTTTGCAGCTTCTTTGCTTCTTGGTATGAATGATGTGAGATCTGACAAGGCAAGTAGGCAAAGAACAGATAGCCCTTTCTCATTTCCCCGCCAAAAACGTTCAGTAAGGCCCCGCTTGTATCTTTCTATTGATTCAGATTCGGAGTAGAGGT
Organism: Gastrolobium villosum; assembly: GCA_032173675.1. NCBI lineage: Eukaryota > Viridiplantae > Streptophyta > Magnoliopsida > Fabales > Fabaceae > Gastrolobium > Gastrolobium villosum. Next base: position 14,603 of record JAVKPL010013013.1, on the reverse strand, counting down.
ATTATTAGACCTTGTATTTCTAATAACTTAAGATGCCCTTCTTAACGCTGCATTTTGTATTTAGAAACTGAAGAAAGTTGAGCAGCGTTTTTGGTCCTCAGGAAATGGAAGTTGATTTGGTCGAGGCATCTCCGCTGGAGCATAGCTACGAAAGTTGCCCAGCCAAAATGCTTGCACCTGTAGGTTATCGTTTCCCCATTGGTAAAGATGTTTGCTGCAAAGATTCTCAATTCTTTATGCTTGATATTCAAAGTTGTCCTTATGACAAATGGTGACAGGTCAGGCGCATGGGTATTATTCCCCAGTTTTCATCCATGATCTGATGGTACTGGTATAGTACGTCTTCCAGATGGACACTCAACATATAGATCTGATGGTTCAAACTTCCTGACGTGGTTGGAAGTTCCCCGTTAAGAATATTATATCTGAAATTTTGTCTCTGCTTAGAACAATTAATCTGTAAATGTTAAACCAACAGATTCAATCGTAAAATCAAAAGTAGTTTCATCTTATTCACACCCAGGTAGACGTCCAATTTTGTAATATATGATTGCCAATATTTGTAATATATTTAGGCATTAAAGTTGCATCCTGTCTTGTAAATCCTGATGAGGATCAACATTTTTCCCGTTTGCCTTTGTATTTAGTTATAGCTCACCGTCTTGACATTCTTTTGAGCTGTTTGTGCATCGGGAGTTAAATAGTTGAAATTATCTTCAATATAGTGGAAATATTTATTACAGATGTATTTATTAAGATGAAAGAAAAGTATGTGGCAGGATGATCAGGAATCCTGCGATTAACAAGGAAAAAAAATATAAGGACGGAAAATCATAGAAAAAATGAAATCATCTCGAGGTTTACTCAGATCCTTTTCACAGGTAAACATCACGTTCAATATATACAGCAAATGATTTTGGGATTCATGCCCTATGGCCATTGCATTCTGGAAATCAGGCAGGCTCAGAGTGCCGATTATTCAATTCTGATATGGATGTGTCAGATGCATTGGTTCATTTGCAGCATGGTGATATTAATTTCTCTCATAACTCATACACTGGCTTCGGATGTTGCTTTGGTTTGTTGGGTGGCATGTGATGATGTTCCCCCATACCAATTTAAAGAGGTTTTTGATGGAGTATTTAACATCACTTGATGGAACATCTAATGTTGGGAGCATGTTTTGCAATTACCGGGGGCTTACTTTCTTTTCGGGGCTAAAGATGATTTGCTGAGTTAATAGTGGATGATTATATCCCCTCTTAATTGATATTGTAGATATGATATAGATGGTGAATTAATGTTGGAAGATTATATCCTTGTTAATTTTATTGATTTCCTGTGTATGAGAGAATAGTGAAAAACAGTGAATGTTAATTGTTTGAGTGCCTAGAAGGATAGTGTGAGACAAATAGTAACTAGTAAGAGCATGTAGTGTTAAAATGTTGTGGTGGTGTCAATTTCACTTATTACTATAGTTATAGCTTAATCCATTAGTGATAGTTATTCTAGTCTCCTTGGACCACCTAAATCTGTTAATATGGAGGCATGGAAACTCAAGTGTGAGATGTGCTGCTACGTCTTCCAGATGGACATTCAAACATATAGATATGATGGTTCAAACTTCTAGATGCAGTTCCCCGTTAAGCATATTATATCAGCAATTTTGTCTCTGCTGAGAGCAATTAACCTTCAAATGTTAGGCCAGCAGATTCAATAGTAAAATCAATAATAGTTTTATCTTATTCATACTCAGGTAGACGTTCAATTTTGTGACATAAGGTTGCCAATATTTGTAATGTATTTGAGCTCTAAAGTTTCCTCCTGGATTGTAAATACTGGTGAGGTGATGATCAACATTTTTCATTGTCTGAATTGTGTAAATATTATTTAGCCTTCATTCTTCCTTTTTCTATCTTCATTTCTTTTCTTGGCCCTTTCAATTGGTTATTGTGTTTACTCAAATCCTTTTTTAATTAAACTGTTGAATAAATTAAAAAAAAATGTGCCATGATCATTTTTAGATGAAAATTGTACTGTCTCTCTCTGAAAATAGTGATGATTTTTACTTCTTTTCATAAACTTACAGATTGTTCTGTGAAATTTATACTACGCCCTATTTGAAAATAGAAATAAGCTTGTGTTTGTGTTTGGCCATTTTGTGATGATTATTAGTTTGTTTTTGTTCATATAGAAGCTAATGTTCCTCTTCCCGCGCGGATAATGTGCTAAATCAACACAGCAATTTTCGTTTCTTCAGCGGTTTTCAGAATGAAAAACTGTGTGCTGCTTTCTCGACCTCCTTATTCTTAGAAAGAAACTTCATGCACGTTTCTCGTCCTAAAGCTGCTTTTATCTACATTGGTTTATGTTAGATATAAAATGATTATGAGTCTTTATTAAATAATACATGCTTTTGGGAGACTTAATTCTTGATGGTTATGAAAGCTTTTATAATTTAGAATTCGATTCTTGTTATTTTTATTGTTTTAAATAGAATTTGAATTTCATTAAAGGATTTTATATTTGTCATGTTGCATGACAAATGTAAAATTTCCTACACATACATCGATATTTGTGCTGTATTTTTTTGCCTTTTCTTTTTATTTTAAACATGATGGACCCAACACTTATTGTCTCTATAGCATGACAAGAGGATTGTCCTACAACATAATACTTGTTTTTCCCTTCATTAAAAGTAAGCAAGTCCGTACAATGTTGTTTTAAGTTTAAAAATAGGAAAAAACTATTCTCATGTTATATGAGATAAATTTTCTCTTCTACACACTCTTATTGGATAACCGTGCCACCTTTTTCTTTTCTTTTATTTTTTATTTTTTCAAATGGTGGAGATCGGAAGTAGTTTTATATCTTAATAAAACCTTAAAAGTATTCTTGAAGAGGAAATATGTTAAATAATAAAGTCGGAAGCGGTAACGGCTTGTTACATAGTGCCAGGACAGTATGGTGCCCTTGATTTTCAAGTTTAGAGGGCACAACTGTATTTCCTAGCGCTGACAATTTTATTTTGATTTTTTTTTTTTTTTCAGGGTTTCTAGTTCAAAGATAGCAATCAATCACGGCATCAACATATATGCAAATAGTATTTGATGATATTGCATAGAAACAGGGCCAACATAATACTTATAGACAACCGTGAAACTAGATTCTAACTATTGTTGGAGATGAATCTGGCTGACCCACTGAGGAAGACTTAGAAGCCTCCATAATCATTGGTGTCTGTTCCAAACAGCTCTGTGTATCATCATTCATCATCCCAATTGTCATCTTATCAACTTCTTCTTGTGTATATATATGGATCTTGGATACCACATCATTGAACTCACTGCAGCCAAAAGGGGAATATGCATATTTTAGTATGTATCACCCATAATGTTAGATAGGATAGAATTGAATAGGTATCACTTATCAGGTTCTGTCCTATCAGAAAATGAATATGTCAAGGTGATGGCCAATGATAACTCAGTAAAAGGTGGCAAAGCAGCATTTGAAAAAGGGTTATGTTTATCTCATTTTACATGAGATAAACAACTTTCCTACACACACAAAAAAAAAAGGGGTTGGGTCCCACCACTCTTTTTTCTCTCTCCTCTTACCTGTGGGGTCCCACTTATACTTTTCTTTCTATGACATGAGATAATTTCTTTCCTACAACATACGAAAAATATATCCCTTTGAAAAAATAGAAGTTGGGTCCAGGAAGATGACTACTTACTGCCATGGGTCATCCCCAACAACCATAATGTCATTTTCACTGTCAGTGTAAAGGATTCTCCATCCCTTATCAGGATCTCTTAGAAGACCTTCCATGCCAAAGAGTCTCTCTAGTTCACTCAGCAGGTCATTGTAGCTGCTCAATCTTGAGAGATCAATGGCCCTTCCAACTAAGCTACCTTGCTTGTGGACCTTCATTCAGTTATGTTACATGGGTGTACAAATTGTCAAAGGAAGAGAAAAAGGCATATTACAATATAACTCTGTTGCTATCATCTCTCACCTTTGTGCAACTTCTTTTAGCAGAGTTCTGTGAATTTTGGTTGGTAGTTTCCCCAGACAAGGGAAAACCAAATAGTTTACAAGCATTCACCTTCCCCTTGAAAGTGTCATCATTTGCAATCCTCATGTTTGCCCCTAAAGAAGCAGCACCAGAAATATTGTCATGTAGCTTCTGCTCATTTGGGATTGTGTGATCTGACCGTCCAACTTCATTTCTCATGATCCCCGGCTGAATGGAAGGTGTGTTAAATGGGAAATTCTCCAGTTGGAAATTAGTTGGTTTAGAGCACAACAAGCTGCTACCTTGACCAGGTTTGTGAATATCACCATAAGGAAAATATGCAGTTTGAAGAACTTCTGGTCCTAAAGAGTGAAAGTTAGGTTTGGTTGCTTGATGCAGGTTGTAATTTTTGCTACTGATATTGGGTTTGCCCCAAGAACCAAGGCTTAAATCAGCCTTTCCTGTCAGGGATCTCAGTGGACATATTTCTTGACCTTGCAAGACCTTGGGAAACCGGTTAGTTTCCGTGAAGCCTGCATAACTAGAAGGGTGAACCCTCAGAAGCTCAGCAGCAGTAATCTTTCTTAGTCCAGTTGATGCAAGATTAGGATGACTTGGAGACCTGATCTCAAATTCTGGCTGCTTAGTTATTGTGTCACATCCATAATATAGTGACATAAAACCTGTATTTTCTTGACCTTGCAAGACCTTGGGTGATCTTACAGACTCCTCAAAGTCCATAAACCCACTGCCTTCTGCTGCCACCCCTTCCATCCAGAACCCAAAAAAGAAATAAAGAGAGGACAATTAGGAGGCATTAAGTTTACTGAATTATGCTACCTTAGCTATCTCAGCATTAGGATTCATACCAGTGATGGGGTGACTCGGTGAGGCCGCCTGCAGACCTGTCCGCAGTTTCTTCAGCCTTCGGGAAGATTGAATGCTCAATGGAGGGATAGAAGCAGAAGGATCAATCTCCCAAGGAGATACTCTATCTTCATGATTAGTCTCAATATCTTCATCCCATCTGACCTGTTGAGTATCACAGCAAGCTTATATTAACCAAGCTATCACCATTTGGTCATTGATGTATCAAATAAAGTGGCTTCACAAAATTTCAGTTTGTTTCTATTAAATGTACTCTAAATACAGGGACCAAACAACTAAGAATGTCGATACCGAGCTCTTTTTTTAAGTTCGGTTGGTAAAGTATATGCTTCAATGGCAAAGTTGGAAGAGAAAAAAATCCAGGGCAAATGCTAAATGTATAATAGTATGTTCAAAACAATACTGCAGAGTGTATAAAGAAAAATAGAAAATGTACCATCAAGCACCTCCATTTAGATTTAGGCCATTTATAGGGATCCAAATCACTCATTCCAGTCACTATACCACCACTACACCTGCAAGACATGAAGATGATATCATATTCCTCACGAGATTTTTTTTTTGTTCAAGGAAGACAATGGTTAAAGATTTATAACTGTGCTGTAGTTGACCTTCTTTCTGGAGATTCATCCATTTCAAATTTCATTTTGAATCTTGTCCCGATGGTCACTGGATTCTTGATGCTTTTGACATATTTTTGGTAGTGGACAACAAAATCTGCATGACTTGCTCTGTATTATACCAAATAAAAAACGTTACAAATTTATTGCGAGATTCATACGCCAATCATTAGTACGCTGAAATCCTTATGAAGCAAGAAACAGATAACTATTCATAAGAACAAAAAACAATATAACAAAGAAACACAAAAAGTTACAGGTCATATGGACAGATTCCAATCATCTGATGAAAGAAAATTGATAAAAGATGTATTTATTAAGATGAAAGAAAATATTTCTTCATTAAGATCAAGGAAAGTCTGTCTGTGTCAGATCCCACACATCATAAGGAGTTTCACTAGTCCATTCCTATCTTAGAGACCTAATGGGAATATCCTATGGACATGATATGACCAATAACTAAACTATGATTCCGCCTAACAACTTCAGCTAGAATTCATAACTGCCGATATGGTATTACAGCCAAATTAACAGAAACTGGTGTCCTTCTATACATAGCTGCTGACTATCCACTCCATGTATGGCTAGGGAAGTATTTTGGGCAATACTCAGATGATTGATAGAGGGCAAGCCTGCAGCAGTGGTAATGCTCCTTTATGACTGAAAGATCACGAGTTTGAATTCGAGAAACAACCCCTTTGCAAATATGCAAGAGTAAAATCGTGTATATGGATTGTGATCACCCCACCCTCGCAAGTTGGGGTTTAATGGGGAGGTGGTTTTTTTTTACTGAGATGATTGATATGGATATATTGGCTGATAAAGCCTACTTGCCTATGAACATTGAATCCCTTCCTTGATATGGATGGAAAGCCCTAAACTGGATTTGTCTGTTATAGTCACAGCATCACATTGGAAAAATAGCAGACAACTAGGAGACATTTAAAAAACATGTGGGCTAAAGGAACTATTTATTATATCTATCTAAGTCTGAAACAAATGTTGTTACAGGGTAAACATCCGCTTTAAAAGCTATACAAGATAGTCACTTTCTTTGTTCTCCCTAACTAACCATGTCAGCTTAAATAATACTATCACTCTCAGTATGCAAGATCTAAGCTAATTTTTTTGACTAAGAGTTATTACAAACTGACAGATAAGCTAGCGGGGATTTGTAAAAATAAAATGGGTTGGGTGTTCGCTGATATTATACATCTATGCCACCTTGCTGTTATCATGGCATACATAAAATTGATAGAAATAACAGGAAACCAGTGTTTTATTTCATCTATAATAGCCACAACAAAATGAAAATCAAAGGCTAAATAGTTAGGGTGTGAATTTCATACATTTGGCAAAACAAAAAACAAAAATAAAATCTGACCCATTAATCTAGTTAGTACCTTGGACTGTAGATAACATGAAACATGCTTTTTGCGGATATAGCATTAGCCACAGAAGAAAGGAAATTGGGATAACAACTCTGGTTACCAACAATGGATTCAGGGAGACCGTTTCTCGGTCGAGCAGCTCTTCTGATTCCCAATCTCAATTCTCCATTTTCACCCCTACAATGAAATTAATGACCAGTAAGGTACTAGATTGATAGACTCCTCTTCCTTAGAGACTGGTATAAAGAATCTCAAGTTGGTATCTGGATACTATTATCACTCATTTTTCATGCTTTCAACATAAATTCTACGTTCTCATGTACACAAGAAGTCAGGGGGGTTTTAGAGATTTGTTCAATGTGAAGATTTTTTTCCAAGGATTCTTTTTGCTAGTTTGTTACTCTATTTGGCAGTTGATAATTACTTTCTGCTAAATATATAAACATGACATTGATTGCAAGAACATTACATAAAAATCTGTCCTACACAGATTAATGCCAATTTAAAAAAGTCACAGTTCATCATATATATATATATATATATACATATACACCTTAGAAAGAGCACTGCATCGCCAGATACAAGATTCTTTTGGCTAACAAAAATACTCCAGCCAGTAGTGAGCAGATGCCGCCTTGGCTGACCTGACAAAAATTACCACATGCACTTTTTGTATCATTTATAGTGAACATTTGAAGCCACTCAGACAAAGCTTTTCTGTTTCAATTACCTCTGTAAATATGGCGAAATTTCCACTCCACACCATGCAGGTCTTTTGCAACAAGCTCTTGAGAGGGTCTTTGCTGCTTATAATCCTGTGGTAAAAATAAAAGGAATTCATCACCTTCAGGGAGACTATAAATTCAACATTTTGAATAGTTTTATGTTAGAAAATATCAGTGCAAACTATAGCATGGTGTCACACCAAAGGAGGAAAACAGTCTTCAGCAGCTCTACGAGGCACAGAGAATCCCCCATGAGTGCTTGTATCAGATGCAGTAAGCGTTTTGCAGAACATGTGAGGGGTTGATTTTGTTGGTGTTCTTCCATTTCCTTCTTCATCTGATCCCAATTCCTCAAGCTCTTTACCCTCCAAATACATCCCTGCAAACTGAAGACAACCCAAGATTTAGAGTTACTTTATGGGATGGGGACAAAGGAGAAATTGCTGCATCACATAACATTTCAAGCTAGTACCCTTCCTTCAATAAAGGAAAATAGTCTCACCATGAACAATCCAATTCTTCACTAGAACTTTTCTACTTCCCAAGAAGGAATAAATCTTTGGTGATATTGTAGCACCTAGATTCAGTACATCTCACTGATGAGAGCATTACACATCAGAGGAGAGAGAACAAATTTGGCAAACAGAAGAGAATCTTAACTAACATGTAATATTTCTATTGGTAGGATGTACTGAATCTTTGGTGCAACAGTAGTACCAAAGATTTATTCACCAAGAAGAAATTCAAACAAAGTTAACTATAGATGCACCAAAACAGAAATAACTTGACAAATGAAAACCAACCTCTGCCTGGGGAAGCAAAGTAACCTGTGTATAAACCTCATCATTCTCCTTATTAGCCTGTTGATTTGGAAAAAAACAAAAACAAAAAAAAAGACAATTAAGCCAAACCAAATGAATAGACCCAATGAAAGGGTGCAACTTTATATAAATTTAAGCTATAATACAAGTGAATCAAAGAGGAAAGAGTTAAAAGAATTTAAGTGCTCACAAGAAGTTGGACATTGACAACTCTACAAAAGATCTGTGGCTGAAGATCATAGGTAGGCATCTCCATTGGCGAGAAGGGAGAGAAAGATGCAACTTGTTCTAAGTGACCTTGTGGAAAATAGACTACAACATTCCCTTTCTTTGGCAGTGAAGTGAGGGGTCCAGCACAAGCGTGCCATAGCTCGAGATAAGAAGAAGACATACGAGCTGAAGAGGAACTAGAAGATGAACAAGTTGGAGATGACAAACAACAAACACAAACACCTTTCTCACAGTCCCCATTACAAGATGCATTCTTCTCAACCTCAGTCACTGCATCGTTCAGATCAATTTCCATGAACACCCCAAAGTGTTGTTTGGTTCTCAATGGACTCAAATGGAAAAACCAAAACAGAATATTAAAATAAAAAGAAAAAGAAGAAGATAAAGGAGGATGAAGAGAGTTTAATCAAGTGGATTTAAAAAGGGAAACCCAGAAAGCGGAAACTGTAACAAAATGGGAAAATGAGGTCAAATCACGAAAAAGGAATCATATTTGGAGGGACATCACAAAGGTAAAAACTGGGTATGAGTGGAACCATATCAACAGAGACATGCTGGGAAGGACACACCAAAGAGGAAAAGAGAATAAGAGAAAAAAAAAAGTGTGTATTTAATCAAATAATAACAAGAAATTCAAAGTATGATTCCTCTCCCATTTGCAGGTACTGTGAAGGGGGAACAGAAGCAGCAGACAGAGACAATTGCATAGGAAGCACAGAAACAAAAGGCAAAAAAAGCCAATGTGGTAGTGGCTTTTGGACTTGGGATTGTTAGAGATAGAAAGAGAGAGAGAGAGAGAGAGTTTGTGTGTGTCTGTGTGTGTGTGTTGGGTGGGGGGGACAGGCTAAGACAGTACAGAACCCACACTCCCCCACCCTCTTCTCATTTGCTTTGAGCTTAGCTTTATCTTTTTCTTCTTTATTAATAATTTTCCTTTTCTTACTTGTGGGTGAGGAGGCCCTGGCCCCTCCACCAACACTCTCAAAAAGGTAAGGGATAGTTTCATTCAATTGATAAAACAAACTCTTAATCTTAACCACATTTTTTTCCTTCCCTCATAATTTTAAAGAAAATATACAATCAGATAACTTAAGATTGTTAACAAGTTAATTAGCCAACCATAAGTAAAAAAAAAAAATTGTTTCACCCCCACTTGGTTTGATTTAGAGGTGTGGGGATATCAGACAAATAGAGACACATTGGTATTGGTTCATTAAATGAAAGTAAAGAATAGTGTAAAGACTGTAGTGTGGGTTTTGTTTGGCAGCAACTAAGGTGGGCGTGTTGTTAGTTGTTAGAAGTTAGGACTCTTCATCAGTTGCTCAGACTTCAGAGTGAGGAGCCCTCTCTGCATCCTTTATATATCTCACGTCTCATCAACTCTTTTTTTTTTTTTTTTTTCATTTTTTATAGTTATCGTGTTTTCAACTGCATCTTACGCGCCTGCAACTTTCTTACCTACTTGTCCTCCTTTTATGTGTGTTTCTCTTTGGCAAAAATAGACCCTTTATGCTCATTACTTTTTTTTTCTAGTAATGTCACGCGTATTCTTTGGCCGTAACTGAAGACTAATTTCTATTGAGTATTGTCGTATCCTTTGCAGGATGACTCTCCCAAATCTTTTATTTATTTCAAGGATTCAAACTTAAAATCTCTGATTAAGGGATCCGATTTTTTATCACCTGTGTCAAAGAAGTTTGGTTCCTCATCCTCACTTTGTGAGAACATAGACTCCTTTTTTTTTTTTTTTTTTTCAGGAAGGGGTGTCTAAAACCTTTGAATTCGAGGAATATATAAGGTTAAAGGATTTATCCCTTCAAAAGTGTGTTCAAATCGATGTCATTTTGGGGCAGAAATCAAGATATTTTTGTAATTATAATATATTGCAGGGTTATATTAGTCTTTATCATTATAATTTTTTAATCTTATAACCTAAAATGAAGTCATTTTAAGCTCGATAGTTTTATCTCCGGTGACTGGAGAAATATTCTTCCTAATATATAATAGGAATTAATTTTTGTTATGTTGTAGGATATAAAAATATCACTTACACATAAAAAATGTGAGGCCTACGAGGGATTTGTGAGAAGAAAAGAGATAAAAATAAAATATGATTCTCACTCACTTTTATATGTATAGTAAATAAAATTTATCTCTTACAATATAATAAGTATAAGTTATAGGAAAAAATATTTTTGTAGTTACTGCAAATAAGTCATCTGCATTTATTCCCAAAACGACGTCATTTTGGTATTGAATTCTTAAAAAATTATAAATATAAAGACTATTATATCACTGAAATAAATTAAAATTACAAAAACACTATGATTTCCGCCGAAAATGACGTTGTATTGGGCTTATTGTAGAGTATTTATCTGCAGTAACTGCAGAAACGAACCCTAAGTTATATTTATGAACATTTTTTTTTTTACAAATTATTCTATGTATTATGGGTAGTACATGTTCAAATAATAGGTACTACCCATATACATAATATAACGTGTAAGAGTATGTAAAAAAAATTGTAAATATAGTTATGCCCTTGTAAGAAACGTTATTCCCTGTATAATATTTATGTACATGTTACAATGTGTCAAAAATAAGTTAAATACTACAAGATTAAGAGGATGTATCTTTTTCTCCTTGAATGGGAGATTAATCGCATTCTTTCTTCGATGATGAAGTTTAATGCAGTCAATATTCTAATAAGGAGGTAGTCTCGAGGACAATGTGACGGAAGAAGTTAAATAGGAATACTGAAGGTTGACTCTTTAGTAAGCAAATAAAGGGAAAACCGGTTGCATAATAAGTGTAAAATAATAATGAAAGGTTTGAGTAATTTGCAGGTTTTGAATTTAAACCTCCGTGAGTTACTGAGATGGATTCAAGAGCCCTTCTTTCTCGTTGGTTAAACATTCAAATGGACGTAAAAATTAGTAGAAGTAATTATCAACGGTTCATGCATGAATGTTGAAGTTTTTTTTGGCCTCCTAAGAAGAGGTTGGCTAGTTTTTTGTTCTTCTTTTTCTACGTATAGCTCCTTCCCGGACAGATTAGAATTATTTGGATAAAGATAAACTAAGACAACACTTTTCAAGGCCTTTTGGAGAACTATGACATTTTTTCCCCTTTCATTATATCACTTGTCTGTATCTTTGCTAGCTCTTGAAATGCACGCCAAGCCTCCTCTTGAGAGAAGCCTCATGCATACATAATCAAAACATTTCTATAATGCTTTGAGTAATATCTTTCGATAAAGTAATACTAAAAGGGTAGTATATTCTTACTACTCATTTTTTCAACTACCATTCCACTACCACTCTAATCACCATTGGATTAGAGGAAAAGTTGAATGAAGAGAGAAAAAAAAAAAAACTTTTGAATCCAATGATGATTAAAGTGTTAGTGGAGTGGTAGTAGAAAAAATAGGTAATAAGAATATCCTATCCCATACTAAATTTGTTATATTTATTACTGAAAAGTCTTATAACTTTTTTTTTTTGGTAATCAAAATTTTTATAACTTTTACTATTAAATTAATCATAGTTGATTTTTGTCAATCTAATGGTTATAATTTATTGAGGCAATAAATCATAACCATTAGATTGTCAAAAATCAACAGTGATTAGTTTAATGGTAAGAATTGTAAAAAAAAAAAATTTGGTATAAAAATTCTAAAACTTTTTAGTAGTAAATATAATCGCTTCCTTATAATTTTGGCATGCATGGTTTATGTTAGCTTTTTACGTCTAATTATTCTCAAATATTTATAAAGTGTTAATGCAATGATATCTCGTAATCAATAAACTTAAAAAATTAAAAAAAAAATTGTATGTAACATAGCCGTATATATGGATTAGAATGTAGAACTCTCATGTTGCATACGATTTTCCATCGACTGCTTTTTTTTTCTTCGCTAGCCAGTCCGCACAATGATTACAGGTCCTAGAAATATGCTTCAACAAGACAGACCAATCTTTATTGAGAGCAGCAGCTCGAATCTTAGTTACCAGAGGTAGCTTTCGAGTGTCATTACCAGTCATGGTAAGAAGGCCAATGGCTTGAGCAGAATCTGATTCAAGAATAATTTTCTTCCAACCAGATTTCCAAGCAAACTCCAACCCATGTAAAATAGCCCAAAGTTCAGCTTGCAAAGGGGAGCAGGAACCAATAAAGACAGAGAAACCAGAAACCCAATTCCCCTCCCAGTCTCTCAATAATCCCCCACATGCAGCTCTCTCATTAGAAACTGCACCATCAACATTTAATTTTAAATAACCTTGAGTTGGAGCAATCCAGGCAGGGGAGGATCTGATGGGGGGGTCTATAAGATCAACTTTTGTTAACCATTTTCTGTTACAACACCTTAACTCTCTAATTGATTCAGCAATACAAGGAGAAGGGTCTTCAGGTCTCTTTACAAAGCCTTCATGAAGCTCTTTATTTCTCCAATACCATAAGAAATTACAAACGGTAAAGAAAAAGTCCCTCCAGTCCTTGGCATGGGTATTCTTTATATTCAAATTGAGAATAATCCACTCTTTGGAACAGCTTGAGGTGAAAAAACCAGGAGGAAGAGGATGCAACAAAGGTATTAGCCAGACCTTTTTAGCTTTATTACAGTCTCTAAAAGCATGGAGCAGGGTCTCCGCTAGATCAGGACAAGAGGGGCAGCTATTAGAGGAATCACTCCATTTGCTGATATAGTCTTTAGTTAGCATCCTACCATGGAGCATTTTCCACAAAAGAAGCTTAACTCTCTCTTTCCCTTTCCAACTCCATATCCGGTCCCAGCAGCTATCACTAAAGAGGGAGTTAGCACAGGTCAGATTTCTATAAGCCGATTTAACTATAGACTGACCTGGAAGCAAATTTCTCCAGCTAACACAATCCTCTCCTGCTTCCCCATCAGGATGAGGAATAGCCATAATCTGGTTTACTACACTTTCATTAAAATGGTTAAAGAGAAAGTGCGTATTCCATCCCTCTCCTGAAGAGAAAGAATTATGGTTTGTTTTGAGATCAACAGTCTCAGCTGAAAGAGGAACAATTGCTAACGAAATTAAGCTAGTGTTGAGACCAGCCCAATCATCCTTCCAGAAATCAACCTTCTTCCCATTACCAATCTGCCAAGAGATGTTACTTAACATATCTGGCCAGACTTTGCATAAACTTTTCCATAAATGAGAATCATACGGTTTAGAAGATACCTCCTTTAACAACTCTTTATTTCTGCCATATTTAGCCACTAGCACTTGAGCCCACAGGTGGTCAGGGGATTGAATTAACTTTAGGCACATTTTTGCAGGAGAGCCATTTTGCTTTCTAAGATTGATAATCCCCAAACCACCTTGCTTTTTTGTCCATCTGGAGCTGCTTCCACCTTACCGCATGGTGATTCCTATGATTATCAGTGTCTCCCAAATAAAGCTCCTTTGAATTCTTTCTATCTCATCACAGATGCCCTTTGGGAGAAGGCTATTCTGCATATGAAACATAGGAATAGCTGAAATAACTGATTTAGCTAATGTCACTCTCCACTCCCCATAGACAAGCAGCTCTTTTTACAGCCCTGGAGTCTCCATTTACTCTGTCCATGATCTCTCCATAATGTAGTTTATTTATTCTTCCATGCTTCATTATAGCCCAGGTATCTGCCAATATTCCTAGTATGAGCAAAGCCACTTATCTCCCACAATAGAATTAGCCAGCTCAGAAGAAAACATTCTTAGAGAAGAAAATGTTTGATTTGGGGTAACTAACCTTTTGCCCCGACATGTCACCGAAGATTGCAAGACAGTTCAGAATAGTCTTGATCTGATTAATGCTAGCTTCACCGAAAAGAAGCAAATCATCTGCAAAAAGCAGGTGAGATATAATTGGACCACCTTTTCCAGCTTCATGGGCTT